>CAJNOQ010004768.1:0-16752 GCA_905250885.1 Didymodactylos carnosus | reverse complement strand
AAATGCATCATGATTGATGATACATTCAAATTATGCAAACTAGTACAATGCCATTTATAATATTTTATAGTATATTATAAATTTTGTTAGCATATTCGGTCATCGAGTTTCTAATATTTCAACTCTAGACGATTCTGAACTTGCCTGATGAGTCCCTAAAGCAAGGACGAAACGTCGTAAGTAGCTTGGAATCTAACCCTCTTGAATCTCACCCACCTCACCCTCTGGCAACAGTTTAGAATTAACTCTGTTTCGGTTTTCAAATTGAAACGAGACCATCTGAAGATCTTGGTTGCTCAAGTGAAATGTTAACATCATAGTTGCTCCACTCACTTCGATAATATTCCTTTGCGAATTTATCGCTATTTGTGTAGATTATGTAACTTATCTGTGATCTGAAGATCATTTGGATAGTTACACAGAGTTATAACTACCTGATGAGACCCTTAAGCAAGGTCGAAATCCAGATTGTAGTTTGCTTGACTCACCCTCATTTCGAAACATGAGAAAATAAAAGCGATGGTAAAAACACATGACGACATTCAATGTAAAGAGGAAAAAAACAACGTAATAGGGTTAAATCAAAATAAATGCTGTGCGTTGTGCAATCCATCGCTGACTATATAGAGCGACAAAAAACATTTGAAAGGAATGAAAAGAAAAAAAACATTTTATCGTCTACATTTAAAAAAGTCTTCCACAGCTACATGATGAGTGACAATCAAACAGTGACCAAATTTCAACATTTACCCAATGAAATTCTAATGAAATCTTTTCGATATCTCAATGCTTTACAAATCTTTGATTCATTCGATCGATTAAATTCTCGATTCAATACTCTCATCCGATATATTCCATTACATCTCGATTTTCAATATTTCCCGCAAGCGCTATGTCAACGATTTTGTCAAGAAATGTTACTTGATGCTCGAATGAAGGAATACATTTATTCATTGCATTTATCCAACAAAGATTCTGGTCTTTGTATTCCATTCTTTTGTGAAATGTTTTCGCTGCTTGATTTTCCAAATTTACGATCATTAACTTTAACCGACGTTAATGTGACGAATTCGGACGAATTATTTGCCATGCTGTGCTCGATGTCTTCATTAACATGTTTTCGTATGAATGATAACAGATTTTTCTTGCCCGATACATTACCATCCTCTGGAATACGAATATTATCGGTGTGCAATTTTCGTGGAAAATTAAAATATTGGGATAGATTTTCATCGCTAACAAGTTTAACTATTCATCACTGCGTTAAGAACGATTTACTTCGAGTATTGAATGATATACCTACGCTGAAATATCTACAGATCAATAGCGTATCGGGATTTATACCCGACTTCGAGGATGAAGACTTCCACTTTACTCATTCTCTTCAACACTTGATTATTGAAAGTTCGGAGTATTATGAAATCGAAATGATAGTCAAATACATACCAAATTTAGAATATTTGACATTATCTACCAATTCTAACGGCCGTCAACCGACTGCTCAGCAATGGGAATGTTTAATAAAAACTTACTTACCTTCTTTGAAGGTGTTCAAGTTTTGTTTTAAGTATTATGACGCAGAGAACGAAACATTTACGGAAGAAAACTGCAAAGAATTTCAAAGTGATTTTTGGTGTATCGAACATAATTGGATGACTGAATATATATTATCATACGATAAAGCCATGGTCTATACCGTGCCCTATGAATTTTCTACATTCTACTTACACTCGAGTATGAAAAGATATTGCAATATGGCAGTAAACGACAGAGATATATTTAATAATGTAACAGAATTATCAATTCATACTGATAAGACAGTAATATATGATGATTATCTTTCTTATGAAGGCCTTCCCAGTCAAGAGACATGGTTTGAATTGCTTACAACGAACAAAATAGAACCGATGATCAGTTATTTCTCTAATGTAAGACATTTAGATATGTCACATGTTCGTAAATTAAAAAGTTCATCAGTACTGTTAGAAATACTGAAAGGAACTCCACGATTATCATCATTGACTATAACTTCAGATCTACTCCAATCGTTGTGGAATGATAATGAATTGTGTCAATATTTCAACCGAATGATTCACCAATTAGATGTTACAAATCCATCGTATTTCATGATTAATCGTACCATTTTAGAAAAGTTTTGTCAAGTATTTTCCAATGTTGAATATTTGCAATGTGGAATCGGTGACAAAGATCAGATATTTTTTATCTTAGAGTATCTATCAAAATTAATACGTGCAGATTTTCTTTTGGAAGGATCCGCTCGTGGTATTGATATTTCACAGTTAGAACAAGAAATACGACAATTATCCATGAATGTATACATTGATCGTGTTGGCTTCTATTCAACAACTATGGTTTGGATTGATAGAACAATGGCAGACAATCAAACAAGAACATGAACAGTTCTCACCTTGTAGATTTTCTATCTTTTAACAAAAACTTTTCCTTATCCAATCGATATTGATATTTCGAAAAGCTCTAAAATATTTTTTCTGACTTGAATTTGTCGCTGTTAATTTTTGAGATCAACATCAATACGAATACTCGTATTGGGAATACTAATATTCAATAAAAGATCGAAATATCCGATTATTCCTCAAAATTATCTTTCTTCAAAATAACATTTCTATTAGTTGCTTATTCCCTAGACTGAAAGTATAGGGTCTGTCAAACGGTAAATATGTATTTTGTCTGTCTGTCTGTCTGTTACCCGTTTTTAAGACCACCACAGTGAATTCTGTTGTCGGTTGATTCAGAGTGACGGTTTTTATATCACGTCAGATCAAGCAGAATCTCTCTTTCTTCCGTGATGATTGATCGCTTTTGCGCCTTTTTCTCTCTTGCTCGCTCGACGATCGAGTGCTGTGACTCATTGGACTTCATTGCCTCTCTGTCTGTGGAGAATACGGTCTTGAGACCTCAATCCATCCCTTGATTGATCGTTGGTTTTATTTCAATGGGTGATAGGTGTCTCAGCGTCTTCATGTTTCTCAGGTCGGGATGCAGTAGCGTACACCGTTCGAAGAGGTTTTCATGATCGTGAGAGCAGGTTACACAGTGGGTGCTGATGTAGATCGTTTGAGACTCGAAATCTCTCGCCGATCTCACAAACAGTGAAGGAAGAGCGATCAAGCTCGCATAGCTTCTCGACTCACTGACATCATCCTGTCATAGAAGACAATTTGCTATCCAGAAATAGAGCAGAAGTCTGTCAAAGTGTGAATAAACACGAGGAAGATATACTGCCAATCTTAGTGCAAGCACTGAACAAAAGGAAGTATGAAACTTCAGTCTAGAGACGAGTGAATCAGAAGTCGATGAACGTTACTTGTTAATATCCGTAAATCTTCAAAAGATCATCCTTTTCTTATCTGAATGATTTCTATCGTAATTCTATCTATAGTTTTATTACTTTTACACTATTTTTTTATTTCATTGAATTGTTTATCACGGGGGAGATCATATTAGTGCATTACTTTTATCAACTGATTTGGATTCTGTATTATTTTTCAAGTCGTTTCGAGTTTTGGGTCGTAGTAGCGCAAATGATTCGGTTGAGTTTCGCAAGTAAAGTTAAGCCAACCATACTCATCTCATCGATTAATAGATATAGCCCAAAAATGAATGAATCATCATTCCATCTATCTCAGCAGCGGCGATACCGGTGGGTGCAAGCTTTCGCATGGTTTGCATTCTTTTCGTAATGAAGAAGTATCTACTGAGAGCACGAATGAGTTGCGATTTTCCTGTACCACCATATCCAGGAATGCACATGATCAGCTGTCCATTATTCCGACCTAGAAGAGTTTGATGTTTTATTAAATCAGTGTGACTTCTGCAGAGATACCTGTGCGAGATCGGCTATCACCATCAAGATGACTGGTGATTATCATGAATGCTGCTCGTTGTTCTCTGTTCAGTGTAAATTCATCAGCGACGCTTTTCTGGGAAGGAAATTGAGTTGCGACTGAAGCTACTGGAAGTATTGAACCGTGATTTTGAAATTCATTTGTATCATGATTATTTGAATCTGCCACAGTTACAACGGCATTCTGTACTGCATGTAAATCCAACGTATTATCTTCTTTGCCATAGTTGCCTGTGATCAAACTTCGTCTAACTCGCTCTCTCTCAGATTTCAGCTGTTCTTGCCACTGTGCATTAAGGCGAACATGCTCGGATGTTGCTGAAACAAATGGCGCGAGCTGTTGGCCCACATGAGGAGTTTCTTCATTCAAAGTACGTAATTCATGAGCTAAAATGAAATTTCATTCTTGGTCATGTCTTTAAGAAAATGACTCACCATGCATGTCGGTGAAGCGGCCAACGTTCTCAACAGCTTCGATTGTTTCTTCTATGTATATACTCTCTGTGGATTTTTTGGAGGCATTGGCTGCAGCAGTTGTGTACTCGTCTAAACTGCCTAACAGCTCAAGCAATTCATCGCTATTGTCCATAGCATATTCGCCATGAACGGTTGGATTAGCTGGCAAAACCATTGGATCAATCGATCCATTGTCGGCTTGAGCTTCCGCGATAACTTGAAGCAAATGTTCATCACGATCTTTTTTCCATTCATGTAGAAGCTGAATATTTTCGATTATCTTCCTGGAGGGCGTGGAGATAAGAGCTTGCGAGGCTTGAAGCGCATCTTGCCATGTCTGACCGCTGCTGCAAAGATCGAAACGTTACGCCAAGGGACGAAAAGTGTGAGAAGAGCACGGTTATATCGTTCTTGAGTATCATCGCGATCCTGTCGCGGAATTTGAGGGCCATAGAGAACAGGTACGCGAGACTGGCTATGTTCGACTAAGAGATGTGTCGATGCTTGCGGATGCTGTTTTTGAAATGAATAACGTTTGTTGGGTGGGTGGCCTTTGTGATGAACAGTTTCATCACTGGGTACTGCAATCCTGGCTGGATATTTCCGATCCGCTGCATTGATTTTCTTCTTATATAATGAGCTAACAAAGCTGTATAAACACATGCCGTTGAGAATATCAGACCGATACTGATAATCAATGCGAGTATTAACGAGGACGTAGTTGTTGTCACTTTCACCCGTTTGAATTTGGAATTGTTCTTCATCATCGTTCTCGTGGTTGATAGTCTCATCATCATAAACATCATCATCCATCGTATCTAGGTCAAAGAAATCTCCTTGTTTTTAATCCAAAGGTGAAAGCATAACTTCGTTGATTTTTAAATATTACTTTCGCTCTCCTATGACTTCAAAATAATACTGACAAGGCTTTAAGTCTGCGGTGCAAAAACTGGGGTATTGTGCTTATGCAAGTAGAATCCTTCAGAGTAGTAACAAATTTCCTCTATTGGTAACGCGAAGAACTTGAACAAAAGACTGAAATTTATTTATTTGCGTCAGTAGAACGGTAAGCAAATTGATTTGAAACAGAAGTATCTTTTACGACTTCTTTCTTTTTCTGAGAATCAACAAATGACCGTTTCTTTCATGAAGGGTGCTCTTAGAAGGTGAAATAAATGATCCACACACTTACCATCCGCGGGAGGTTCTAATTTCTCTTTGCTCCGTATTTCATCCAGTTGACTTTGTAAATAACGAAATCGACAATTTTCACCAAAATTTGATCTTTTTCAATGGATTTGATCAATTCAAATCGAAATTCTTCGATGTTATGTTCGTTTTTGTTCGCCTTATTCATCTCATCATCGTCATCATCGTTGCCTAAATAAAGAAAATTCAATGCTTTGTTAAACCTTTTGTTTGACTTACGCTTTTGCTCGGCTGTTTTTTGAATGAATTTCATTTTTATTTCATCTGAATAAGATTTGATTCGTTGATGAAAAGGATGGTAGAGTGGTGCTTGAGGAATACATGCATAATGTGTCACTAATTGAAAAACAGTTTGAGTGTTATTTGAAAGTAATTCGTTCTCTTCGTCATTTAATGTTGATATATGATGATCGATTAGATTCAACATTGTATCATAACCATCGTTGATATTCGAAAGTTTGGGTAAAGTTTCTAATCCATAATCAGTGACGACACATTTTAATATATTACATATGAAATTGGTAAATGAAAGTCGAGTTTGAGATTGAATTGAATCGACAAGACCATCAAAACGTTTTCCACAAAGAATATCTTTGGAAAGTTGGTAGATCTATGTATAAATTTTCTTCGATGCATTTTTTTTCATTGATAAATAACTTTGATATTTGTTGACAATTCGTTTCTGTAACTCGGTGCATTGTTTAAGAATTTCTTCAAACATTGGACGCGTCGAAATGTACCCGTTTGACGTTGATAAAATTCGTAAGCAAGTCGATCGGCGAATAATTCTCGTGGTAATTGTTGAACAGCAATTTGAATTCGCGAATAGAAATCCCAAAGACAATCGTCAAACAGAGCATTGTAATCAAAAAGTATTTGATTATCGTCTTGATTTACTGTGTGATCGTATGATGAGGTGAGAATCTGAAGAAAATTCTTTATGTAAAATGAATTATTCGATGAACACGTATCGAAGAAATGAAAATCCCAATTATGGAGAAATATCGCTGTAAACGATGGTTGGTGATAAATTGTTTGTGCTGGTGAATGGACGAGCAGAAGAAAATGTTTAAAATTATCTTCTTTTTGTGCGTTACATCGATAATCAACTTTTTCAACTAACTGTCGAACGTAGGGAATGTGCAAACGTTGTTGATTGGCGCGACCATTGATCACAATCAACAGCAAATTTTTCTCAGCATCGTTTTCGTATTTTGCAAATTGTTCTTCAAATTCAGTAGAATTTTCAATGATCGACTAAAAGTAAACACATCTTTTATATGATTAACAAAGATTATTCAAACACGTACCAGATTGAGGATATAAATTTTATCACTGAAGAGACACAAATCATCTTCATTGAGCGACGAAAAGAATTCACGTTTAGTTTGTTGATTGAGACCGGTGATATGGGACGACGTTCGTGTAAATATCATTACTTTAGTTGTCGAACGTAATGTTTCCTTTGTTGATCGTCAACATTCTCCAAATCGAAAATGTTCATCGAAGATATTGGAGTTGTGTTTAGAGTTCGAAGAAAATTCTCCAGACTGAAATGTTCTTGATTTTGATAATAATTAGTACAGATCCATCGTGATATTTGATCTTCGAATGTTGGTAATTTGAGAATAATGAATTCGGGAGGAACTAATTGCATCAATTTCGATAGAGTTGAACGTAAAAGACATTGAAAAATATTGGTTGGATTCTATTCAATCAGAGATTTTGATTTGATTGTCAATTGTGTGTATTGTTGATGAATGTTGAGATAGTACCGGTCTTCTTCATCATTTTTCTCGATCAATCCAAATAAGCACGAATAAAGTGTATTTGAAGTTAGACCATAGAAGTATTGTTGACCAACATGTTCGATAAATGATTGAGCTTTTCCTTCAACATTTTCCATAAGTTTCTGTTCTTCGATGGGAAGTTTGACCCAACAGATTTGATAGAAGTCTTTAATCGATAACGAATATTTCTGAAATCGACTTAGAAATGGAGCTGGAATCTCTTTGAATTCACTACGGTTGATATGAACAATACATTGAAAATCTTCATGGACGACAATATCGATCGTCTTTGGTCCGATGGCAACTTTCGACCAGATTTTTCTGTTATCACCCGTGGCCATGATCGAGAAATTTTGATTGAAAACATCGTAAATTGAACCATGAATAAGTCCAGTATTGATCATTAGAATAGTTTTGCCTGTTTCTATACATAATTTGACCGTTGAAAGGATCTCGACGTTTCGTAATTCATTGTTGACATCGTCTGGAAAATCGGACATTCGAAAAACAACTATTTTAGTTGGATCAAGATCAAGAACGCCACTCTGCGCCAATAAACGTACAGCACTTTCATCTTCCGATTCATCGATAATTAATTTGTATCATCCATAGAGTCGACGTCGAACGGAGTCCAATTTCATTGATTCATGAAGAATTGCTGGTATGTTTCGACGTTGATTCGGTAATCCAAAATCTGAACATTCTTCTTTGACAGCTTTGAAAAAGATTTGAAGGAGTTCTTCGAATTTTTCTTTTGAAATTCCATTGAAATTTTCTTCTAATGCACGAAGAAGACTCAGAGGTGTAATACCATCGGCACATGTTTCCTGTTCATCCGCTATGGTCGTTAATTCGAATCGTAATTCACGCAACATATAAATGAAATCTCGATCATGATAAATTGATGGAATACTTTTATTGTTCAACAACCGACGGTAACCTTGACACAGACCATTAATGATTTTTTTCAAACGATCGTTCACATGTTGCTGTTGATTGTCGATTTGCAAACCTAAGCACCCATAGGCCAAAATATGTTGATCCTGTCTCGATGGTAAAGATCGATAAATACAAATCGTTCGATTGGCTTTTGCTGCATCGAACGCTGTATTGGCAACGGCAACAAACGCTACTTTACATTCATCCAAATAGGACTGCAATACTTTCAAAACCATTTTCTTCTGATCGAGCGTATTTCGAGCCCAAACAAAAGAAAGGATCGAGGGCCGGTAATCTTTTGCAAAATACTGTGTTCGATAATTGTGGACCTTGCAAATTCTGCAGAACAATTTGAAACGAGAGTGTTTTCGATTGGCCTAAAGACAAAAACAAGGAATAATTAATAGGTTATCATTTCTTCTACTAACCTGGAGCACCGATGATGCACAAAAGTGTTTTAGTGACAATACTAACCACAATACCGAAGATATGTTCACGAACCTAAATACACAACGCCTCAGCTCAGATAATTAGAAAATGCAGTAAAGTACTGACCGCTTGATTAATGGCAACACCTTGAGGGATCAGGAAATTACTTGGATTGACAAAGTTCTCCAACTCCCTTTCTATGATATCGACAAAATCTGGAATTTTCCGCGATAGAATATTCGCGAGATTTTCACGCGGTGGAGTTTTCTGATCATTTCGCTGATCATTATCTTCTTTGGTCGGAAGTCGAAGTAATAGGTCAAAGCTAATGCCAATCCAATGCAACGTGTTACATTAGGTTCAGCAGTTTCATCATTGAATCTCATCTGCCAGAAGAATTCGATTAGATTAAAACATCATTGAATTTCTCTTTGAGAAACAGAATTTTTTCCTCGAAACTCTTCGCAGAATTCTTGGGCTTTTAAGATATATTCGGTGAGCTTTTCTTGAATGAACGAATCGAGTGGTGTTGTTTCTCTTCCTGGAAGGGAAAAAGTGGTGATTTTCTGAGTGATATAATCCTTCAATGCATCCGATTCTAATGTGCTGTATGAAATTTTCGAATGTTCCAAGGCTTGTGGTAATTGATGAACAAGGTAATCACTGCGGTGGACCACTTTTTCATCATCCGTTTTTGTCGACGACGTATTGATTGCAGCAGTGAAAAAGATATTCGTAGGTAACTTAAATTATTTCCATGTAGAGTAATTACTATCCATAAACATTTCTCTAAATAATCCAAGACACGATGAAGTGTTCACCTCGTCGAAGAACACGACTAATTCAACATCGGGCAATTCCCTAGCTATTTGACATATTGGTTTCATAAAATCTTCTAACTGTTCGTCTGTGATTCCTGGATGAAGAAGAAGGCGATAGAATAATGATTTTGTATTTGTATGAATTAGATATTCATCAAATAACTTGATGGATTTTTTAGGTGATTCTTTGAGATTATTCGGATCGAGTAACGGTCCAAGTTGATGGCTCATTTCTATCAAAGGAAAATGAGTGATATGAAATGTGATGTGTTCGTAAAGTAATTTATTTAAAATGTGACATGTGTCCAACGTCGTGTCGTGAGTAATATTGATAATCGTCGTCCAAATAAATCTCAATGTCCCGTTATCGTATTTATGACTTGAAAGTGATGATTTGATATTTTTCAGACATTCGTCATCTATTCGTTCCATCAACTGACCATCTTCTTCTTCGATCACATTGGCATCATCTGCCTCTTCATCTAAGTCCTGGTCTTGAAATGGAAGGTTAATTTGTGCTTGATTAATTTTCATTGGTTTCGAGTAATTTCGGTTTGATTTTCTTCAATATTGTATTGAATAGATTGGGATTTTTCTCCAAGATATCTTCAATCACCGTCTTACGTAACCACACAGACATTCGTTCTCGAATACGTGGCGAAATCTTCCGCTCAAGTGAGTCCTTCGTAAGCTTCACATTAAGTAGCATCGAATAAAATTTCAATAGAAATGTTTTTCCAACATCCGTATGACCTTCAATAATCAAGGGAAGTTTCGTCAATTTTCTTTCATGAACATGAAACAGTTTATAGGTGAAGTTTTCAGTGAGAATAAACTTGGTTTCGTTCATGACATCCATAAAACCGTCGTATCCAATATCGAGAAGCCAAGATAAACATTTGACAAAATAATATTTTCCTTGGAAATCGTCTCGTTTCGCTGGATCTTCTCGCTTGAAAATCTCTTTCAGATTTTGAGACACTTGATTCCAGTTTGTGTGCAGCAAATAAAGTGAAAAATCAAAATCATAAACAAGGAATATTTGAGGATAATCGGTTCCTTGAAAATTCATTTGAGAAAGATTTTTCGCTTCTTCTATCATTTGTTCCATCGCTTTTGAGTCAAGGTATGCATCATTATCGTTGAAACGATAAAAACCTGAATCAGTAAAAAATCGAACTCGCCGATACAAAAACTTGACAAATGAAAGTTCAGATATTTTATTTCGTAGTAACGCCGGTGCATTTCTTTCCATACAATGATAAATCTGACGACGACATTCATCTTCGGCAACCAACCGAGCAAATTGCAATCCAGTGTCTCTTTCTGGACTTGTTTCAACGTAAAGTCGATTGATCGTTCGATCTTCATACGCTTTCAGGAATCGAGCCACAATCCTCTTGATTACTAATATAGAGTTTGTAATTGGTTTCAGTAACTTCTTCAAATTTACTCGAATTCAACAACGATAGCACTGGAAGAATTCGATTGAAATTCTCACTAATAGTTCGATTGTATTTATCTAAATGAGGAATTTCGATAATGAATGTCCACTGATGATCATTCGGTAATGAAAATGCTAAACCACTGTCTGTATCCGTCAATGTACCACAAACGAGCAACGAACAGAATGCGCGATTGAGTTCAACAAATGGAGCGTGAATCGAAATGTTGAAATAAACTGTGGGCTCTTGACCCTTTTCTGTTGGTTCGAACGAGAGTAATGCGTTGATTAACGTTGTCAAATTCAATCGATCATTGATGCTCATAGATAAAGTTTGTTGAGTTTTGTATTGCGTGTTGATCTGATGAGTTTTTCCTAGAGAAAATCAAAGATGATTAATTATTATATGCTGAGAAAAATGAGTTTATTCAACTTACCAATACCAGCCTTTCCACAGATCACACGTAGTCGTGGTTTGATTAAATTGTTCCTCTGAAATAATTCGTTCAGTTTACTGTTAGCCATCGTTGAATTTCGTATTTGTGGCGTTATGAGATACGGACGTAAACCTTTTCTTGAAGTTAATTCTCTCAAGAAATAATAAACTTCACCATGAGGTGAGGTCGCTCCGATCTTGTCAATGTCTCCTGTTCATTGAACAACATTTCTCTCAGTCGATGATGCATTTTGTCAATATCGATAATCGCAAATGACAAATGATAAAATGTTTGAATACGAATGAAGAATAAATGAATATCATCTTCTGTTGTATGAGAACACTAAAGGATTTGAAACGATGATGGTAAACGAGGATTTAGAATATTCACAAGAATTGAAAATATTTCCATATCGAGATCATGATCGAGTGGATTTGGTTCAGCTGGTTGATCTATGTGAGTCAACGTGACGAGATACTGTTGATTTCCATTGATTAATGTTCTTTCAACAAATAATTCTTTTCCATCATTAAGAAGTTCTTTTAAAAATGCCGATAATTTTTGTAAACAGTATTCACCAGTAGATCGTGATGGTATTTTATGTTTGTCATACAATCGTTGGATATTCACCACCGATATATCACAATCTGACAGACGCAACGAACGTAAGTAATGTCCCAACGATTGAATTGTTAGTTGAAGTTCTCGATCATCGGTGAAATTCATATCGGTTTTTAAATGTAATTTTTTCAGGAAATTCCATTTCATTCGATTATCTGGTGTTGATTTGGTTAAGAGAATGATCAAAATCATCAATTGGCGATTGGAAAATAATTGTAATAGACGGGTCAACGTTCGATATTCGTCCAAATGTTGTAGGCAAAGTTTGTAACTGATTTCCATTTGCTGGTGGATCAAACGAAGTTGATCTGTTTGTCTTTCAACGAGTCTTTTCAAAATGCCGATTTCTTCATTTTGATTATCTTTCATTCGGGATAAAATTCGACTAATTTCACCTGTCCGATCGGACAATTGAAGGGTTTCTTGCTTCAATTGATAATCTGGATGACCAGCCATTTCCAATTGAATCATCTTCAAATAGATGTTATTGACTGTGGTCAACAGTTTCAGTTGTTCATTTAATAAAATTTTCTTCGACTTCATCTCCTCAGAAAGATTGGCATTACAAAATGTTAACTGACGTTTATGATCATCGACTTCCGATTTCGTTAAGATAAATTTGATTTTCTCTGGTTCTGCATTTTCATCGATTGGATTTTCAAGATCATCTTTGATCAATGTTTGAGGTTTGTCGATCGAATATTCGATTTCAAATTTTGATTCTTCATTGATCAAACGTCTTAAGTGAATATGAACAACACCACTTCGAGAAAGATATTCCATAGTTATCAAAGCGTTATCCAATACATTAGTTTCATCAGCCGATAGCCACATATTGACAAGTTGAATGTTATCATTGATAACTGAAAACGATAAGCGATGAAATAATTTCTTCTATGTACGTAGATGAATTTCTTACTTTGCATATGTGTTACAGGAATATCTTCGAAATAAGGTAATTTGGCTATATCAACAAACTCTTCAAGAGTTTGTACTTTCATTGTAAAAGGTTTGCAAAGTCCGTAGATGATGATCCACGAATTGAGGATCATATTGTTTCTTTCCTGAAGTTGAAACTGTGTTGTTAAATTATCTCTTAGTTCTTGAAATCGACGTCGTCCATGAGTTGTATGTAACTCGGCTCGTTCCATCATTTGAATAACATTCGGACATTCAGATGCTGTTTTAATCAATTGTAAATGTTGAGTGGTTAAATTTCGAAATCGTTGTTTGAGATTTCGATAATTTTCAGTGATGTCTTTGAGTGAACAGTTTTCATCGCTCAAGTTTTTGATTGCATCTATCGTTTGATCAGCATTTTCATTAGAAATAATGTTGAATTTCTGTACACAAGTGATAATGATGCTGATATAACTGTAATATTGATAAATCTGCAACCATTCACAGACTTATTCGATGTCTTGTTCTGTAGCTTCAGCGATGACTACCTCTCCTTGTTGATTATTGGCTTTGAAACGATGAGAAAATAACTTTTTGACTTCATCACGAACATTGATATTTCTGTTACAAAAAATCGCTTTCAAATCGACCATATCCTTTAATTTCATTTGTCCATCCAAAAGACTATCAGTAAAGTGGAAAACTCGCTCCAAAACTGTGGCCATGTCTTTTTCAGAAACAAGACGACCGTGTGCACCGCATGATGACGAATAAATGATATTGAAAATTCCCTCGAAAAGATGAGATTTCGATAATGACGTTTGTTTCACACGAAACCAAACTGTTCGCTCAGCTCGTCCTTGTTCGTTCTTCACCTCTATTGTCAACATTCCACTGTTCAAAGTTCCAAATTCACCTTCCATCGTGTGTTTATCAACAGCAACTTTATCGCCCAGAAACAACACTTCCAGTTTTCCAGGCTTATCGTCTGGAGTAAATGTAATTTTTACATTGATTTCTAATCTTTCGCTGGCGATGAACCATTGAATGCGTTGACGTTCTTGAATTTTAATAGTTTTATTTTAAGAGTTTTGTTCAGCCAGAATCTTGAAGAAATTATTTGGATGAGATCGCTTTACTTGTCCAATAAATTTCGAAGATGAATGTTCTTGATTGATCGTTGCCAGATTGAGAACTTGAAATGAAATTAAACAATTCATCATACTACAAAGTCTTCGGAGATCTTTGAACGGTTGAACAAGTGCAAAAGTCTTTTGCACAAGTATTATCATCTCTGCAATCGTTACCTTTGACTTATCTCTCGTTCGATATAAATGTGCGTACAATGATATTGCATTTTCGATTTGAAAACTTTTCAGCCAATAGACAATATGAATGAGAACTGTTGTCATTTCATCACACCATTTCATCCAAGCATTGGTTTTATCGAGAAATTGATGATAGTAGGTAACACGAGACTCATTAATGTTCGTATTTATGTCTTCGGGTGCTGAGCGTAGTAGTGACACCAAATTTGCTGGAACTAGAGGAAATTTGAAGGCCTGTGGATTCACGGAGTCTACAATTGACTTAAGATCACAATCTGCAACAAAACAGTCAACGATAGATTCCTGCGACGGATCAACGTACACCGAACAGGGTTCTAACAATGTAAAGAGACATTCATTATGTGTTACATCATGTTTTAAAGCTTACCTTGTAGTTTTAGAACATTTTTGATCGACCGTTCTACTTGTTGAACGAAATGGACCATTTCATCGTTTTGTTTTCGCAATGAAAGGATAAAATCCATAATGTTCTCAATCTTTGGCAGTGACCAAGTCAATTTAGAATGTCGTGAAATCACTTGATTGAATAGATGATTGATTAAAATAATGATAAATCTATCATTTTCGTCATATCGATCATGTTTAACGATTTTCATCCACTCATTCAGTTTCTCCAGAACTTCTTTGGCATTGTCAAATGCTGGTTTCATAAAACTCAAATGAAGGATTTGGTCCCAAGCGTAGATAACCCATGGATTTCTCACACTCCTTTCACATAGATCTCGATAAAAATCAGTATCTAACTTATTCACGAAGTCTTGAGGATCATGGAACAACAGGGAGCCTTGAATCCAATCGTTACGGATAACATCTTTCGGATCGATCGAACCGAGAATTTCTTTATCAAATCCGATTCAGCTTGCGAACTAAATTCTTCAGTTTTTCTTCTGAATTGCTGTAATCTTTATCGCTCAAGAATACAAAATTTTGAATGATCAATGAGAAACAAGGTTCTTGTGACGCATCTTTCATTGATAATGAGGATCGGATAAGGATCTTCAGCAATCTTTCGAAATCTGATTCATAATATAGATATCGATGTCGCTCATCTGTCAGCTGTTGTGTAATGGAAGTGTTGAAAATAACCATATAGACTTTTCCGAAGAGAAGACGTTTCTCTTCCTTCATCTTTTCCATGGTCCTATCGGCTAACTGTGCGTAATCGAAAAAATTTGTATGATTGACGCTGAAAATGCGTTCATTTACTTTCAGGAGGAGATGCTTTTGAATAATTTCATTCAGTTCGCTTATCTGACATAGATATAAGAAAACACGCCATAGAGTATCCATGTCGACACAGGCAGCGTACGCGGACACATATCCGGCAAAGTAACGTTCATAGCGACCAAAAATGCAAAGAAAATCGGCAGCACGAATCATTTTATAAGGCTTATGTCTTAGGTCCTGACCAAGTCCTGACTTTTACGGGTCATTGGGCTCACATTTGACCTGTAAAGGATTGAGCCAATGATATGTAGGGTTTGTTTAATCGGAATATTGTAGAGCTTTTCAAGAGCTATTTTTCTGTACTAAAGACTAGTTGCATCCTCTCTCATTTATGGGAGTGAAACGGCTAAAACATCAATTGTATTGACTTTTAGGGATCATTGGGCTCATATTTGACCTATAAAGGATTGAGCCAGTGATATGTAGGATCTGTTTAATTGGAATAGTGTAGAGTTTTGGAAGAGCTATTTTTCTGTATCAAGCTTTAGGATAACTTAGTACTAGATTTCGAACAAAATCGTTTTTGCTAAGCATCGATATGTTTTATGTATCTTCTCAGAAAAGTTAATTTAAAAAGTCACCATAAGGTTATAATAGTACATATACACATCAAAATGTGTAAAATCGTTTTCTCTACAAAATGTGATCAAGACTAGGTCGGAAAAGCAGTGGGCCAAAATCAATGAAAAGCGGGCCCCTCCTTTTTAAAACTCTTGTATTCTCTCACAACGCAAACCGGAGGGCACACATCTGCATGTGGGTGCCACACAACGCGGCTGATGTATATTTCGAAATCTTTAGTTCAATTTCATTTTTTTCGAACTTTCACGTTGAAAAGTTAGCGAGATTTTTACGAAAAAATGAAATTGAACTGAAGATTTCGAAATATACATCAGCCGACTCAGTTTTTTATCATGATTCCGAATATGATATTTTTATAGCTCCAAACTTGAGTTCTGATCGAGAAAATTGAGAATTACGGGTAGAATTCCGACCTTTTCGTCTCTAATTTAGAAAAAATGAATTTTCTGAGGAACGAAACAAAATTTCAAAAAACTGGACGTATACTTTTGAAGAGGAGCATCCAGTGAATCGAGCCTTGTCAACATATTGGCACTACTCTCTAAAAAAAATAGGCAGTTTAAAAAACCCAAACGGTTTTTCATTCCTGTTTCTAAACCCAAAAGGGTATAGTAGCACATTTGAGAAACCATTTGAGGGTTTTGTATCGTTACTAAACCGGT
>CAJNOQ010004767.1:0-16754 GCA_905250885.1 Didymodactylos carnosus | reverse complement strand
TGAATGCTGTTTCGTGAGAAAAGGTCTTAGAGAGCCTGGCGACGTCTCATTTTGTCCAGAAATCTTTGCTCTACTCCACTAAACTAATGCTAAAAAGTTCAATTATATCTGAACATATTGGCGATTCCTTTCCAGTCAAGGGATAAGTGAATCAGAATGATGAACGTTACTTGTTTATAAGAAGAGCCTTAAATTGTTCATTGTCAGCTCGAAGCTACAGAAATAAGAAGGAAAGAATTAATTTAGGGCTCTTCTTATAAATTCTATAACTTTGCAAAGAAAGGTCGTGTAGAGCTGGGGGATGTATCATTTTAATCAAANAGATTGGATCTTCGAAGAGCTATGGGCCAGTCCCATGATCATATTCGGAATCAGCATGGTCGATAACCTATAACCCACTAGATGTCGATCAAAAAGCTTTTAATCACCTCGAAAGGTTCCCTCGTGAGAGCAGATGATTACATTCACTTAAGAGATGTCATTGTCAACGATAGAGATCCAAATAGTTATTTTAGAAATGGTCGAATTTTATCGCTATTTTTCAAAAATCTTTCGATATACTTTTGTTGAGTGAATAACGGTTCAAGATCTCTATTGCCATGATGTCTAAAACGACTTCCTTTATTAATAATCAGTTCAACAAGTTCATTAAAGTAAATTACAAATGATGAAATTAATGCAGCAAGATTTTCATCAGGATATAAATCATATCCACTGGTCCATAAAGAAATGAGTCGTGGAAAAGATTGAGCCAAGATGGAAATATCGATTAAATCTGATAAGTTAAATTCTCCTAGAAAGATTCTTAAAATGTTTGGTTAATAATTACTTCAAAAGCCAACTATCTCATACATATTTTCTACATTATGATTTCCAAGAGAAAATTCTGCCTTGGGAGTTAATCCCAGTCCAAATCCCACTTGACTTTATTTCTGTATACCACACTACACACTTTATTGTAAAAAATCAGCGACTATATATAGGGTTATGAACAATGCACACGACCGATCGAATAGTAAGTTGTAGCTACATCTGGATGATCAGGTGGAAGTGACTTTCGTTTAATCTGGAGGCTTTGATTGTAATAATCGAGAGGTCGATCGAACTCTTGCTTCTCGAAATACATATTGCCAGTCTCTGTTAGACTAGTTGATATGTAAGAGTGAGTCGGGGCAACACCTTCTTGTACATGACAAGAGCACGCTGATGATAAGACAAGGCAGAATCATAATCTCTTTGGTAATTGTGAACATTACCGATTTCACTTAGAGTATGGGCAGTTTGAACATGATCAGCAGGAAGCTTTGCTTGTCTTATAGCCAAAGCTTTGTTCAAGTAAGAAAGCGCTGTTTCATATTCTTTTTTGTGGAAGTGCACTCTGCCTATCCACTGATAACAGGCAGCAATCTCTACTGTGTCATGTGCATGTTGAAACTTCTTGTACAGTTTCACGGCTTCATTCAAATGATCGAGTGCAACATCATATTCTCCTTGTGATGCACTTACTTCGCCGAGTCTTTTATGACACAGGACAACATTTGTATCATCATCGCTCAACTCATCCAATACACGAGCGTAATATTGTTTCGCTTTCTCATATTCATCCATGTTGTGCAAAAGAAAACCAAGTGAGAGGAGACTGGCTTGTTCATCTCCACCACCAACACTCTTCTTCTGATACTCATACATCTCCTTCATATCTTGATCATCTTCATTACACAGTGTCAGCTTGACACGCCACAACGCCTCTCTCTCATCGAACATCACATTCTCAAGTCGAAACACAGAGCCGAGACTGAAGAGAACTTCCTGCTCATTGTGGAAGAAGCTCATATCACTGATATCAGCAAATGCACGAGTCTCGAGTCGAGTATCCACTTTGATTTCGAAGCACAATCAGTCTCTTTACAAGACAACATTCATACAACATAATAATCACATTTCCATACAAATACAATGACCTGCTAACCTTCTTTTGGATTTCTCACGCTCTTTCTTCCTAGTTTTGTATCGTTAATTATATTACAGAAGATTTGCTGCTATTAACAGCAAAGAAATAAACATAGATCCAACACAGAGAATAAACCGTTTCGATGGCGCACAAGGACCAGTCGCCAGAGTTCGCATGGTGCAACCGTTTTTATTCGTGATACACAACTGAGCAAGAATATCTCGAAGAATCCCAAAATAAAACTAGTATTTCATAGAACTGATTCGATGAAAGCTCAGAGTGAGACTATATTTACATGTAGCTTGTCTGAATCTGCATGAAACATTACCTTGTATCTGTGATACAGGCTTGGAAGATAATCTCTACCAAAATGTGGGAATGTGAAACAAAAGTATGAGAATATTAGACTAAATACCGTGCGTAGCTTTCCCATTGTTGTATCGCTCGTGGGATAAGAGCGTCATAGTATGTCTTTAGATTCGACAGAAGTATCGTCGCTTAAGCAGATGAATTTGGGAGAAAGTTGAAGAAAACAATGAAAATAAGTGGAAGTGTTGAGCTGTTGAAACACTTTATTTATGTATATGTATGTATTAATCGTTTTAATAAGTTGTATAACCATAATATAAGTTATCTCGTTGTAATATTACTGAGTGCCGATGGCATATGAAATTCAGGCGTGAGTCGTTTCCAGGAAACTGCAATCGAGTCAATAGCAAAGTTTCTCCTTTATTTTAGCAGAAAATACTGAGCCTGAATATTATGATGGATTTTTAACTAGGATATACAAAACCGTAGGAAAAGAAGCAAACTAGACAATGCAAAGCTATTCTACAGTCAAGATGCTTTTGTTGTCGAACATGATCGTAAACAGCGAATAAAGTAAAACTACAGGAAAATTCTGATGTAGAAAATATTGCTTCAATATCGTCATTTATCATTCCAGTTTTATTAGTGATAAATTCTATTTAGAAGAGTACGATTATCAAAAGAATTTGAACCTAACGAGATTACAATCGGACAATCAATTACCAAAAGATAGGAATAAGCTCGAAGTGATATTTTGAATATTCATTTTTGCATCGATCATCCATTTGTATGCAGATGGTAAAGCAGTACCAAATTTGGTGAATAATGAGAGAAGATGAATTTGATGATGTTTATATCGTTCAATCATGCATACAAATATAGTTTCACAATTCATTCCAGAAACTGGTGGCGTAGCTTTCCAAAATACTTATAATGCACAAATTGCATATAAATCAATTTCTTTTTTAATTTATTTATTGTATAAGGTAACACGACATCGAGAAGTGAACTACCATTGTTATTATCCAATTTCTGCTTCTTCTTTTCTTTCTGTTTAAACAACATTGTTTATAAAAATCAAATGAGCGCTGGTCGTTGCACAAAAGGTTTATATGCATCAGTTTTTAAAACAAAATACCCTTGTTCAAGTAAATTATTAGTACTTGATACCAAATGACTTTTGTCTATTGAAACAGAAAATGAAGAATATGATAAAAACTAACTGTATTTTCAATGGCATGTTCACGAATTATGCTTTTTAGCTTAAATGGAGAATTAAATTCATCAATGAAAAAATGTTGACTATTAGCTTATTTGCTGTTAATCAATTGAAAATGTTTCAAGCTCGTCCAATCATTCTGTTTATATTAAGAAATATTATAAACTTACAGGGTGGACCAAAAAAACGTTACCCTCTGTATTTATTGGCTTTCTTGTGTATAAATATAATTGAACTTTTTCCCATTAGCTTAGTCGGGTAAAGCAAAGATTTCTTGACAAAATAGGACGTCTCCGAGCTCTCTCAGCTTTTCTCATGAAAATAGCAGCATTCAATTTGTGGAAGGCCCTAAGACCGTATTTTTCTTGGTTTCCCGTTAATTGTCCCAATTTTGCTGGTATGGGACCCTCCGTACATTGAATGCTGTTTCGTGAGAAAAGGTCTTAGAGAGCCTGGCGACGTCTCATTTTGTCCAGAAATCTTTGCTCTACTCCACTAAACTAATGCTAAAAAGTTCAATTATATCTGTGCACAAGAAAGCCAATAAATACATAGGGGGTAAGTTTTCTTTGGCTCACCCTGTACATGTTGGATTACAAAAAGAAACGGTTGCTAGTGTATTAAATGAATTAAGAGATATATGTAAATTGAGTGTAGTTGAATTAAGTGAAGTACTGGATTTTAAAGGAGAAAAAGCCTTTTATTTAATGTTAACAGGTTTTAATAAACATGCTGTTTATAATAACAATAAAGAAATCAGAACAAGACAAACTTATCGCTGTTCCATATACCATAGATGTTTGCATCGGAAATACTTTTAATGACAAGGAAACCTTATTAAACTCAACAGCATATTTCGAATGATCATAAAACATCACAAGAAGAAGAACTAAAACAAAATATTGAAGTAAAAATGAAAAATATTCTGACAACAACAATAGGAGAAATAAAGAAAATATTCTTAAATAATTGTCAACTTTTGTTATTCGACAAACCACATCAGCAACAGGTACAATGTCGACTAAAAGCATATCGTTTAGGTTACAACAACTCGAAGATAAAGTATTTAGAAAAAGTTCTATCTCATATAATATTACTGAACTTCTCAATAATTTAGAAAAAACTGATCAAAAAGAATTGACACTTAATGAGGTTTTACAAAAAATACCAGCACTTATTAAAAGAAAACAAAATTATGTAAAACATTCTAATGTTTTCAACATAACAGGACAAAAATTGTGTTTATAGTGGAAAGATCTCAAAGTTCATTGGTAAACGATTGGAAGAAATAGAGTGGTAGAAAGTTAATTTTAAATTTAATTGATAGAGGAAAATCTGATGATGAAAATATAAGAAATTTCTTCATGTGTACAAATTCAAAGTAGAGAATTTTCAAAAGAAATAATCAGCATTTGTCCCAATATGAATAATGTAGATTTTGTTTATGCAATGTTTATTGAAATGAATCAATTTCTTCACGATAATATTAAAAAACAGACAGTAGAAAGAGTAGAATATCGAATAATATGTTTATAGCAAAATCTTATAAAACTTTATAGAAAAATAGATGACTTAAATCAAAACCGTTTGAATCCAGAAAATTATGATTTTACAATTGATTTGGAATTGAACTTGTTGAATGTTTATATAAAACGGTTCTTGAAAAATGGAACGATTCCTCAAAACAATGAAAAAAAAAGTTCCAGAAAAGACTGAAACAATTTTTAAAAAGATTGGAAAAAAGTTTTGATGATATAAATAATGCTAACGAAATGGCTATAAAAGTGTTTGACAATATGAAGAATGGATGTATATCTACCACAGAAAGTGAATATAAAACTCTCTTAAAAAATGCCCTCAATGCAGTTGAATTAGTTGACGAATCGGATCAAACTTTTCAAAAACTAAATGCAAAGGATGAAAGTTTTTGAATATATTACAAATATGCTTGAGTTTAATATGCAAGGTTTATATCATTCCATTTGAAAGTAAATATACAAGAGTACAACAACAACGTAACCAAAAATATACTGAACTATAGAATCAAGATTATAAACTTTTGGTTGAAATTTTAGATGAACTAGAAAATATATTCATAAATACTCCAACCATTGTTAAGAGCCATCATCTCATAGGGTCTGACAGATCGAGATACTTGACGTCACCGATCGGGCTGTAGTTTATACCATATATAGAACCAATGTAGACTAGCTTACAGCCAAAAGAGAGCGCTCTAAAAGTGTATCCCTCCCGAGTCGTAGGTGTATACTTTTTGTATACGATATACTTTTTTATCTTATCTGATCACTTTTCTTTTTTCTAATTTTCACATCGAAAAATTACTAAGATTTCCACGAAAAAATGAAAATCAACGAAAAATTCTAAAATATTTATCGTTCGACTCAGCTTTTGAGGCTGATTTGGAATATAATATTTGTATTGTACAATAAATGAGTTCCGATGGAGAAAACTGAGAATTATCTGCAGAATGCCAAGTTTTTCCTGGTTTTTAAGGAAAAATCTTTCAAACGTGTCCGAAATGATTTTTACCTAGAAGTTTAGAATCAGTTTTTGTCAGAGCTCGCTTTGCTCTATGTACCCTGAACGTTGGAAGCCTAGATCACGTTCGCCCAAGTGGGAAAGTTGCGTCGCAAATGTTGCATGAAAGTCCAAATGTCTCTGGAACGATTCAATGTGTTTTGAAAAAATTTCGGGATAAACGGTCAATACGAAGATACATCTTCCCTGAAGTTTTCGATTGCATGTTTCGGGAGAGCAGTAGACTTTATTGATTTTCCATAAAGCTCGACCTCTATAAGGCGACACCTATAACCCGAGAGAGAAACACTTTTAAGGCGCCATCTATCGACTGTAAGCTAGTCTACATTGATTCTCTGTATGGTAAAAACTACAACTCGGTCGGTAATATCAAGTATCTGACCGTATCATACACTGTTGGCTTTTCTCAGACAATGACCCTTAATGATCGAAATTATTTTACAAAAATGTTCAAGGCCTATTTAGAAAGAAAGTCGGTTGACTTCGTAGAAATAAATAAACACGTATGGTTGCCTATAACAAATTTAAAAAAATACATAATTCAGACTATTTATTTGAGGATATATCAATTTTAATTTAATATTCGTTGTTTAAGGATTCAAGAAATGTGTCTCTTTCTGATCAACAGTTATTTAAAAAATATTCAAGCGTCTTACTTTTTTAAATGAATCATTAGTCGTCTTACTTTTCTTTTTAGTGAGACGAGTTGTCCACCATTTTCTTCGAATTCTCGAACATGGCAATTTACCACCAGCTATGTTGTACGATTGTGTGTGTGTACATTCAAGATGTTTATTTATAATTGGTATGGAAGTCAATATTTGAAAGCATCAAGAAAAATGTTTTTAAAACAAATGGATTACGATCCCTCGTTTCCATCAATCCAACCATAAAAGACAAATGTGTAAAAAAAATAAGAGCCGATGATCCAGTACACAAAATTATCTTCAAAAATCTTGATTCTCAAGTTGCAGAGCATATGTTCTCGTATTTGACAAATTTCAAGCATTCATTGAGGGGATATTCATATCGAAAACCAACAATATTCTGCCATTTATTATTTCATTTGAAAAATTGTGAAACAATCGGAATAAATCCAAATGAACATCGAGTTAGTTTTAAAAAGCTACCAAAAAACAAACAACTGAATTGTTTATTTTTTTAGTATTTTCTAAATAACTTTTAATGTAAGGAAGATAAAGGGTTAGTTCCGTTTCGTCGAAAGCTTAATTAATTTTCCTGTTTCGTCGAAATAGATTATTCTAATTAATAAAATGTATAGAAAAAGTAGAGTATAGATTAATTTAATTAATAAACTGTATTGAAAACAGTAGCGTATAGATTATTCTAATTAATGAGAGCTTTTAAACAGACCAGTTAAAAAGAATGCTGAATTATTCAAAATGTAGTATATATATAGAAAACATGTGCACTTGCATTCATGCCACCGCAAGAAGTTGGAAAAATATGGGCATTGATTATGGATCAATTTCAAGCATATTGAGGTATTTTACGATTATGTCACAAGTACGTGGGTGGATGATGATGCGTAGTTCGATTTATCATTGTGGAATTATTTTGATTTTAAAAGTTCAAGAACAAATAATAGCTCAGAAGGTTGGCATCATCGTTTAAATACTGATTTAAATCATGTCATACATCCACATTTTTATATGTTTATTCGTGCAATTCAAAACGATTATGCTTATAATTCAGCAATATCATCACGTCATACAGCCATCGGCGCAATACCACCAAGAAAAAGACTATTTGTGAATCGAAATGCACGATTACACGATTTAGAAAATCCTTATAAACAACAAACATTAACACTGGAAGAATATCTTGAAAAGTGATACAATTAATTGGTATCAAAAAATTTTGATTTTTGTTTTGCTTCTTTCTCTAATAATGTATTTTTCAATACAATAATTTTGAATAATTCAGCATTCTTTTTAATTAGTCTGTTTATAAAAACCTTATTAATTAGAATAATCTATATTCTACTTCAAGTTTTATTTTTCGACGAAACAGGAACACTAGAAAAAAAGCTCTACAAATTTTTTCGATGAAACAGGAAAATTAATTAAGCTTTCGACGAAACGGGAATTCACCAGATAAAGGCGTGTTATGTCATGAGAACATAAGGAGATCACATGTTTAGAAATGTGACTATTCTTTGTCCTTTCTGACATCATATGTCCATCATGTTCTTTTCTATTCTTCTTCATGTTATGTCCTGTACTGACGTTATTATTCTTCCCATCTGTTTCTCGTATGCTCAACTATATGTAAATTTCGTTACTTCCCGAACTCCGCACACTTTTAATTAATTTGAAATTGAGATCAAAGAATCTTCAAAGGTGGTGGGCAGGTGGGTGGGTGAAAGTATGCGGAGTTTGGGCATGAACCGTAAATTTTATAGATAAATGATACATCGACATTTCCGCGAAGACTTGTTTATTGGAAAAGAATAAATGAGTCTAATTTTGTATTTTGTATATCACATTTTAAAATCTGAGTGAAGTTATGTGGCTAATAGTCATTATATGATACAGTTACACAGTGACACGACATTTCCGCGAACAACATGAAACCTGAGTGAAGTTATGTGGTGAGTAGTCATTATGTGATACAGTTACAGATATGCAGTTTCTAATCCTGAAAATATGTTTTGTTTGAAACTACTTTTCGTACTCACTCCCACACTGTCCACACCCGCACCTCCCACGAAACAATGCCAAAAATACCCAAATATGTACTATGAAAAATTCGTGGAAAATTCGGGTTCCTGTTCGCGAGCGTCCCGGTGTAACTGTATCACACAATAACTATTAACCACATAACTTCACTCAGATTTGAAAACATGATATACAAAATACAAAACCAGGCTCATTTAGGCGGTAATGTCGTGTCACGAGATAAATAGCAGTGTTTTTCAAGTGTGAGTATGAGATTAGTTAAATGGCCGTTACTGAATAAAGTGAACAAGATAGAAAACTATCTAAGCTTTTCGACATTTCATTTCCAGATCTGGAAGCAGAAGGACGTGTATTTGTGATTGCTGCTTGTTCTCCAAAAGCCGCTACTTTTACAGCTATGGATTTGGCGAACTTCATTGATACTAAATTTTATGAAATCAATAATTTAACAAAAACTGAACAAGGTCTTGTTCGATCTCTAGAAAGTTGCAGATTTTTGGAACTTCTACGAATGGAAATTTCGACAAATGCAGAAATTCCGACGGAATTTGTGAAATTTTAGAAATTATTTTGGAATTTTGACAAAGCCCTCACGATTCCAACACCGTCAAATAATATCATGGCTTAATTAGTTTAATCGGGAATTAATTTAATACGTAGTAAATTTAGCAGCATTTATTGAACAAAAACTAGTATAGGCAGTGCCATCGTACAATAATAAAAAATTCATTTCAAATTTTTCACAATTTTTACTTTTGGCTACAGAACAGTCAGAAACGTAGGCAAAAGAACACATATAAACATAGAAACAATTTCTCTTGTTTTCCAACACTTTATAAATACAGTTGCATCAGTCTTCTTTTCCATCATTAGCGCAAAATCGACTTTTTACGGAGAACAGAATCGGTTCAAATTCTTTTCCTAAAGAGCTTATTATATGAATCGACAATCAGCAAAGTATCTTTTGATTCAAATCACTTTTCACATTTTGGCGCGAATAGTAGCACGTTTTAAGTGGCGCCACTATTCGCGCCAAATTGCGAAAAGTGATTTGAATCGAGAGATACTTTGCTGATCGTCGATTCATATAATAAGCTCTTTAGAAAAAGAATTTGAACCGATTCTGTTCTCCGTATAAAAAGTCGATTTTGAGCTAATGCACTTCATTAAAGTAGAGAATTCTGTCGAAATTCGGGGAGTGAATCGTCTGCTGCACCTGTATGTGACATGTAGTCACGACAGTCTACTTGTCCATCGATTTCAACGATACATGCTTGCAGTTTACAATAGCAGTATTGCTCAACTGCAATTGTAGCTTTCGGTAGACAACAATATGAATTCCTTGTTGGAGATGCATAAAAACCGGTTGATTGTAATGTCTGTTATCAATAAAATAAACGTCGAAATAAAAGAGTAAATGATCTTAGGTGATACTAATTTTGAATTTTCCTGTTAAACTACAAGTCAAGGAACCGAAAAAATTGCAGGATTTTCCTTGGCTTTGCATTTTCCTGCCTGAGAAAACGCTCTTAAAATTTAAATAAAATCTTTGAAATTTGAAATGAAGACTCGTTTATTGCGTCATCAGATAGAGGACATCGAGTTATATATAGGAAAAAACTGTTCATCGTTCCACGAGAAAGTTTCACCAAGAAATTCAATTTTTACCTTCCCAGTTTAGATCCAAAAGTATTTTCAAAAAGCCTTGCCCATAGCTTCTCGAATAGGAAGCAATTTTTGGAGCAAATATAAGGCTGAAAAAGTTTTTAGAATGTCATCTTCCATGGAATAGGATCTTCCTGGCTCGAAATTCCTAACACTTCATTTTTAAACTAAAATCAAAGCTATGAAAAAATTTTCTCAGCTAAAAAATAGATAAATGTTTGAATTTTGAATTTTCCTGTTAAACTTTCCCAGTTTGTGGAGGATACGCGGAAGTATATGTCCTATAGCTCTTTCGGCTTACTGACATTATGTGGATGAGAAAAAAATTAATTATTTAAAAAAATATTACTAAATTTTTGCCTTACTAGATTTACGGAGCGGCCACATTTTAGGTTTTTTAATGTATTGAATAATCCTCACACATTTCTCTTTTGATCTGTGCAAGAATCCAGTTGTCATTATGAATGCAGGATTAAGATTTTTTTAAAAAATAGTTCCAAACTGAAAAATTAAATAAAATTCTCTAAGTAATTATTTTTTTTCTCAGCCGGATCAATGTCAGTTACCGAAACTGTAAGACATATACTTCGAGACATACTACACAAACTAGAAAGGTATAAAGAAAATCTAAATGAGGACCCCTCTTAATCTAGAGAATTGAATGAAGACTTTAGAATGCGTTTCTTCTAGTGCTGTTTCATAAACCAAAAAGACGTTGAGTCGATATTGGCAGTGATAAGAAACGATTCACACAAAATTTTGTGTGTCTAAAATAAACCACTTTCAACATATTCCTTAAATCATTTTTTTTTATCTTGCAGAGTCCAGACTTAATTTCTTTTCGAAGGTTTCCATTCAATTCTCTACAAAATCATATAAAATCTCTCTTTGTACAATGTAAGCAAAACTGTCCAAAACTTTGATGCAGATCACTTTCAAACGTAAAAATTCGTTTTTAGATTGTACTGACTACTACGCGATGACCTAAAATAAATTAAACGAACATTTTCTTAGCGCATGAAAAGCTCTTATTGCAGGATAAAATTCGTTTTATTTTCATATTTTTGAAAAACTTTATGTTTTCGATCGATCTTTTCGAGCCATTTGGTGAAATTTATTGTAAGTTTATCAAAAATTATTATTCGTATTTCAATTTTTTATTTTGATGGGAAATAATAGATAATCTTTGATAGATTAGCACATTATTCCGTATTCTGGCATTATATGATCATTTATTGTAACAGAAACCATGAATGACCAAACTCTATTTATTTCTTTTTTCATAAGTTTCATAAGATAAACTATTTTGGGGGAAATATTTACTAAAATTTTAATCGATAGTAGTATAAATCGGATTATTGTTTATTTAATCAAAAACGTCAGAAAAATGACAAGTTTATTTAACTGAAGTACTTTTGACTTCCTACAGTGACTATGACAATAATTATTGAAACGCGATTTTATACGTCTGGCATCATCACTCATATTATATCTAACAAACAAGTATTTCATACGATCCAGGTGGACATGTATATTCGACGAAACCGAACGTTGCATATGCTTTGCCATTATGAAATTTACCACTTAGTTGTAAATTATATCCATGTAATTGTAAATGACATTTTGAAATATAAAGTGTACTTCTTGAACTATCTCTTCCTCCAGCAATTGCATTTGATGGTTGGTTATCGTCTTGTCTCCAAACATATGAATTACTACGTGACGGATCTGTAAGCATTTCATAATTATCTGTATGGTGATATTCTACACCATTATATCCAACCCAACATCCGTGATTTGGTCTTCCTTTACCGGGTATAATATCACCATTATGATAAACACGACAAATGTACTGTTGTTCACCAGTATATTCTTTCCCACCTGCAATCATTGTACTCGCATCAACTTTTGCATATGGTTTCCATCTGTATGACAAACATCCACCACACTCATAATATGAATTGACTTTATTGATATCCAAAACACTTAATCCACCGTCTCCACCCCATGTTGTAATACCAGGCAGTTTTGCTTCATAACAACCATCATTATTATAATGTTGAGAACTAAGATAATCATAAAATAATTCACGACTTGTTTCGTGATTATTGTCTTTTCCATCGGGGTTGCATCCCGGCCTATACGATATATAGTCATCACGATCAAAACGAGTTTGTTCATGTCCAAAACAAAGTGTATGACCAAGCTCATGGACCATTACTGCTGATGTTATGCATCCACCACCAAATTTTGCCCATTGTTCGTTGCCTGTTCGACACACTATGGCTAAACCACATGTAGTATCATCACGTATAATTCGAACAAATGCTTGTTCATTATTTTGTCTTGGTACAAAACGAATACATGTTTTAACCTGGTAATCATTGAAAGCTTTGGCTACTTCAGCTCTCTCATGTTCTGTTAAATGTTCATCTAATATGTAATGAACGACTCCATTTGGCCACCTAGCACTATCAAGTGCGCTCCTACTCTATTCAAACAAACAAATAAACATGTTAAAATTATTTACTCAGAATAAAACAAGAAGTTTACATTTGTTGTTGACCTTATTTGATCATCTTTTAAGTAATACTGAGTGATATTTATATTTTCTGTTGTTGTGGGTAAGGAAGCAGCTAGTTTAAAATCATCTTCAGTTAAATATGGCGGAAACTTTGTTTCTAAATTAAGAAAAAGAACACTTAGTATTAGGATGTGAGTTTACAACACTTCTAGCAGTATATTATCTATAACAGAGACATTTTATTCACTATGCACAAGTTGTTGAGCCCCATGGAAAATTCTTATCTTTGAAAAGTTGCAAAAAATAGCAAACTTTTCGATAGTTATCGTAAGAGTAACGAACAAAGTAACGAACGAAGTAACGAAGAGTAATGAACGTAAGGAATCTATCGTTCATTGCTGTACATTGCTTCTTGTGACGTACTAGAATTCCTATTCTCATTCGGGATGATATTTTATAAGAAAGATTGAGAGGATCATGTGCTTCGACCGGAGATCGAACTCATGATCTCCGGATCAGAAGCTCTAGCCACTGAGCTTACTGAACGCAGTTTGATCATATTAATCTTCTTTTTTTATTAACGATATATATTTTTTCAGTTTGTTTAAAACTAAAACATAACTTGAGTGTATTAGTTGAACTTCAGGCAATTTCCGATGTTCTTTAGAATTAGCAGAACAAAATCTTGCCGACTGAGGCCTCACTTATAAAGCTAAAGAACCCAGAAGCCTATTACACGCAATTCAATTCTGAAATATTGCACGTGCGATCATAGTTTTTAAACTTCTGTCTTCTGAGAAGTGAGTTGTTAAAATAAATATCTGATTAACTAATTGAAATATATCGTAATAACTTCTTTAATTAGGATGATTTGGGCCTTCTGAACGCTGCCGGTTGAACATATCCAGTGAAATCTGCTCGAAAACAAACAATCCCGTAACACCATCAGTATGACTGTAAAAACAAAGTTTCTCTGTAACTTCCAGTATTTAACGTAGTGCAATAGAGATTTTTCGATAAGCCTTGAAAAAGTCTACAATATACGTTAATATGAAATTTCTTCGAGCCTGGCATCGGTCTTTGTGACTTAACTACTAGATTTTTCCATAGGTTCTAGGAATGACACTGCATCTAACTGATCGGATTTCCTTTGAGTCACAGGACTCGTACCCGATGACTTCGAATACTCTTGACATCGGATGAGACATACTAAATCGACAACACTGAATCTTTCAGCAATGCCGAAAAGAACTCAGAAGCTTAGTGAAAACCGAGTTTTATGAAAACTAAGGCTTTTTTCTTTCTGTTCAAAGTTGTTTTGTCACGATAGAGTACCCATAAATAGCATTCGACAGTAGTACTGAAAGGATCACAAAAGACTTGAAACTTGTTCTTCATCACTCAAAAACTATCTGGTTAATGCTTGCTCCGTTTTAGAAGAACAGAAGCTTTCAAAAAACTTTCTCCTCAAATGTACGCTGCGTCTGAATTTTGATCGAAAAACATACAGTCGAAAACCTTCCAGAGATAGTTCGCTCTGCTTCGTGTTTTTGTTGAGACAAATATCATATTACACCTTGTGGCACTAAAATCACTTGAAAACGTTTCTGAAACTTACCTTCATTATATTTTGTTCCAGGATCAGCAATATTCTGATGAATATAGCTACCATAGATCGAAAAAAATTGAAGTAAACATAAAAGTATTAAATATACATAATAATTCATTGTATTTTGGGCGTGTTTAAAAAAAATGCACTTCACTACTGAATAACTGTTACAAAAGTGCGATATGCTTTATAATTTATAGTGAGAACAATGACAGTCTACGTGAATCGTTGAAATATGAGAATGTTAAAAAGCTTTAACATTTTTGTTTCTCACAAATTAAAAACAGCTTTGTCTGTCCTTCGCGTGCACGTTTTACCTTTTTCAAACTAATCATTGCAGATTAAAAACAATAAATGGTAGATAATATCGTTTAAATTGCTTTTGTTTATGGATACAAATAGTATTGTTATGCAAATAATTGGCAATTTATAAAAGAACGGGTATGTGCAGTGGCTATCGATATTGGGCCCCTTTCACTGTTTGAAAGAATGATAACGCCCTCACACGATGTGGACTTGTTTTGCTTGTCGTAAATTAACTCTTTATCTTTCTCGATGGAAACCACCTGATGAGATCCCTGAGAAAGATTGAAGTTGGGGACAGTGGTTGAAACTTTAGAGGGTTATACCTTCTCGAGACAAGTGTCAGTGATTGTATAATTGAAGAACAGATAAAATTACAAGTTTCATCCAAAGAATCAGCATAATATTTATATTGGTTACAATAGCGAAACAAAAGGGTGAATGACATTATGAGAGAGCTGAAAAAGTCGACTTTTTTTTCGCCAGACGGATTGAGCTGAAATTTTGGGTAATGAATAACGACTATTAGTTAAACATTTTCTGAAAGTTTCATCAATGACGTCTCAACGGTTGCGAAGATAGTTACTTTTATAGAAGGCGCTAAGTGAGTAGCGTTTATTCTCGTTGAACATAGCGCTGTTGAACAAAAGTGATTGTTTCAAAGAAACGACAACGTCTGTCCGGGTTATTCATGATTTAAAGCTGTTTTAGAACATGTTTGTCGAGTTTTCTAGATTTTCTGAGTAACTGTAGTCCTCTTCTGTTGCTTGGTTACAGAACAGAAATCCTATCAAATGGCAATTCTAGATGATAAAAAACAAAGAGAAGAAAATATAATTCAACTATAGAGATCAAATGTATCGCTTTCAGTCTACTCCTCTTTTGATCTTAAAAAAAGCGAGTTTTCGAGACAAGAAAAGAACAAACTTTCTATTTTAATCTATATATCCATTTATTCAATGTCCGAAAGAACCAGCGCTCATCCAATATTTCGCTAACTTCTCAGATTAAAATTAAATTAACTAGAGAAGGTCCATCTCCACTTCTTATACTAGTTTGAAGTACAGACGTTGTACTACATACTGATCTAATTTCTAGAAAAAGACGGTTTTTAGTTTTTGAGATATGTGGCTCTCAATATCGATGATTAGCAGCTGGAACAACGCTTTTTGACTATCATGACTTTCCTTTATCACTTTTCATTTTCTATATACGCGCTGCAATAGACAATGGGATAAGCTAAGAAAAGCACTAATTTTATATTTTAACCGAAATAGTTCACTCATCTTGTAATGTTCACAAGTTATATAGAGTCATTTATTACGTCTATTTGCACTGTTCTTCTATTCCAAACGGACTTAAAGTACACAGAAACGAACTTGAAGATCTAACAATTACAGCAAAACAGAAGAATCTCAATTTAATAATCTAGTATGCAATCAATAACATTATTTATTTATGGCATCTTTGAATATTTTAATGTTCTTCTAGTACTACTTTTATTAAATTTTGTCCTTATTCGACTGCATTTTCTATTCAATAACTCTTTACATTGATTAGAGAGCATGTCAAAATTTCAATTCTAATTTAGTTTATTTTGTATCATTTCGGTTCCTTTGATTTTATTGTGGATATATACATTGACATATATGTTGTAGGCAAACTTGGAATCCAGGCAAATTCCGAATTTGCCTAGGCAAAATTAGAATTCCAAGTTTGCCTGGGCAAAATTAGAATTCTAAGTTTGACTAAGTCAGGCAAAATTAGAATTTAGGCAAAATTGGAGTTAGAATGGAAAAAAACATAGATCATGGCTAACGAAGTCACAAAATTGATGATATATGCTAAAATCATGCTCTTAGTTTCTCCTGTTGGGTAATGAATCATTTTGCTGAACAGGATACTTATCCACT
>CAJNOQ010004766.1:0-16755 GCA_905250885.1 Didymodactylos carnosus | reverse complement strand
TTTTTCGTTTATTTTCCTTTATTACTGAAAAAGTATATTTTTTCTGAATCAGGAGCAAAAAAATCGGAATTCAGCCCGTAATTCTCTATTTTCTGTAGAACTTACTTTTTATACGTTAAAAGTAACATATTCGAAGTCAGCGTCGAAACGGAGTCGAATGATATATGTTTCGAAAATTTTCGTTGATTTTCGTTTTTTGGTGAAAATCTCCGTAATTTATATACGTCAAAATTCTAAAAAAACTAACGGTGATTGGATAAGATAAAAATGCACATCATTCGACTTCGTTTTCTACACTGACTCCGAATATGTTACTTTTAACGTATAAAAAGTAAGTTGTACAGAAAATAGAGAATTACGGGCTGAATTCCGATTTTTTTGCTCCTGATTCAGAAAAAATATACTTTTTCAGTAATAAAGGAAAATAAACGAAAAAGTGAACCGTACTTTTGTAGCTGAGTTTCTGGCGATTCAGATGAGATGCAAAACATGACATCATATCTTACCAGAAAAAGCTAGATGGGTTTGCGAAATTAGTAAGAGACAAATCCATGTTCTAACTCCAGATAAAAATTTTAAAAAATTTTATTATCTTATTATATATGAACAGCTCAAATGTACATGCTTAGATTCAGTTTTTGGTGCTGAACAAGAAAATAGTCCCAATAATTCCACAAAATAGTGGAGCCGAAAACTTTACCTGTTAAAAAATGAGTCATCCTCTGTATTTTTAAATTTTTTGAAAAAAGCTTTTAAAAGCAAAAAACACATATTTTCTTACTCAACGCGAAGCGCTCTATCCAATGATGTACAAGTGAAACGAAAAAAAAATAGTGCTACAAATTCGAATTGCGGGTACCTTACACAAAAGTATACTCAAATCACGTGCTGATGTTTGTGAATTCCCATTCGAAAAAATTGAAAATTCTCATTTTTCACCTTGGGATTTTGCAATTAAACAGTCAATAAATTTATTCATATTACAGTGTGATCCAAAAAAAACTTACCCCATGTGTATTTATTGACTTTCTTGGGTACAAATATAATTGAACTTTTTACCATTAGTTTATTCGAATAGAGCAAAGATTTCTGAACGAAATGAGACGTCTCCGAGCTCTCGAAGAGCTTTTCTCATGAAACAGCATTCAATTTACGGAAGGTCCCATACCACCAAAATCGGGACAATTAATGGGCAAACAAGAAACATATGCTCCTCTCATTTAATCTTTGCTCTATTTGGATGAACTAATGATAAAAAGTTCAGTTATGTTTGTACACAAGAAAGTCAATAAATACACACGGTTAAGTTTTTTTTGGATCACCCTGTACGTTGTAGAAAAAAAGGAGACAAGAAGCGGTGATGATTTCATTAGCATCGAGTAATGAAATCAGTGAAAAAATTAATCAGAATGTCAATGAGGTGAGTGAGAAAATAGGTACTTAACTATAGACTAGATGCCTTCTAGTTTTTCTTTTAGTGGGTAATGCGTTACAATTCCGAATATGAAGATAGAAAGTAACTATTGCATGAGTTACAAGCAGAGATAAACTGTTAAGATTGATTAATTCTGTAGAACGACCGATTATGGACAAATACTTTTTCCAGAAAATGATCGAAGATCATGGGTATAAATAGTTCTGCACAAATTATTAATTTAAAGTTAACAATGGGTTTTACTTTAGTATATTCGATTTCCGTTCGAGCCGGTATTATCTCTTGATCAACAGCAGCAAATAGCAACACCATTAGTATCAATACCTACTGTCCAGCAATTGCTCAGAAGAACTCCATTGTTTCCACAGATTAGTCAACGTTCGTTAGCATGGCATATCGTACAATTTATGCGGACGGCATGGAATCTACCAACACCGGAATTGATCATATCTGTGACTGGTGGTGCCAAATTTTGTAATTTAACAAGGGAAATGAGAAATGCATTTCAACAAGCATTAATATCAGCTGTATTAACAACAGGTATTTTCTATCGAATAAAATATTCTAAGTTAGAGTGAACCTATTTATTCTAGATGCATGGATTTTTACTGGTGGCACTAATTCTGGCGTTATGAAAGAAGTCGGTAATGCTGTTGATAAATGTCGACAGAAAACTATTCCTTGTATTGGCATATGTAGTTGGTACTACACAACAGGTAGAGATTAATCTTAATATTTTTTTTAAAAAAACTGCTTGTTATTTTCTTATTATAGATTATGAACAATTAGAACAAAATCGCGATCCAACAACGACTACGGACACAAATTTGTCGTTAGAGAAAACTTTACGAAATAGTATTCGATTGTATCGAACACGACAACTACCTAAAAGTGAGGTAACGGAAAGTTTTCCACTGGATACAAATCATACACATTTCCTTCTTTTGGATGATATGTGCGGTGCGAATGATGAAGATTGGAAAAAAATGTTTTCATTATCGAAAGAAGACGAACATAAAGGTGAAATACCTCGTCGTGCAGATCTTACTTTGAAATTAAGAGCGGAAATCGAACAAGAAGCAAGAAAAACAACAGATGATGAACATAGTAACTAATGTTCGACCTTTCCGGTGATAGCTAATAATTTCGTTTGACTGTTTTCAGAATCTCTTATACCAATTGTTCAAATTCTCGTAGATGGTGGACGATCATCGATTTTAACGATGTGTGAAGCTGTTGCTCTACGAACACCAGTAATTGTTATTCAAGTAATTGCTACATTAGATATCTTCTTAGATAAACTAAGTACGTACTAATTTTTAGGGTACCATGCGTGCAGCTGATAGAATAGCTGAGATTTATACCATGCTTTATCCGTCAAATTCTGGTGAACGTTCGATCGAGGAATACAGAAATCGACAAGAAGCACGAAAGACATTGTAACAATGTGGTTGTCTTCATCCTAGTCGAACTGAAAAAAACGATCCTTTCATTTCAGTGCATCTGAATATAAAGAAATGGATGATTCGATTATCAATAAAACGAATCGAAAACAATTTATAGACATGATGACATCTGAAAATGGATATTTTCTTATAAATGTTATACAATTTCGTTCAGAAACATGTCAATTGAAGCTGGCCGATGCTATCCTTGTAGCATTATTCAACGGTTCGTATGGATTCTCTTTCATGAAAGCCTTTCAGCTCAAAACTTGTAATTCTTAAATCGTTTTATCGGACTTTCTCGTGAGAAAACAATCAGTGTGATATGTGTCATCATCGTCTTTCGAAAAATATTATCGCGGTACTTTCCGATAAAAAAAAGTTATTTGAGTTTATTTATTGCGATATACAAGTTATGTCGATCAAAATCAGGACTAGGATGATGGAAATTTTACCTTCATGAATGAAATAGATCAACATAAACTCTTTATGGCAGTAATGTGTGCTTAAATTCTTTCGCAGGAACGTTTTCATCTCGATACTCGTGGTGTTTATGACTCTATTGGTTGCAGTAGTGATAAACAGCGATGTGGTTTTAACCGTTTTGTCACAAAACATGGGGATAGTATACTGTTCTCTGTGGTTAAAGGCGCATGCAATAACCATTTGGATAAACTTTGTCGAAAACAGAACCTCCATTTCTAGTTTTTGTGAGTAGAGGTTCGTAGATATTGCTTATAGATAGTTACCTTCGTGATAACTTTAATCATCCATAAAACTTTCTTCGTTTTTTGGAATTTTGTTTTTTAACTAGTTTTCTTTCCGCTAGGCGAGTCCGGGAGGATGCTGCGTCTGACGAGGGAAAGTCCCCAAGTGTGCAATCGCTTTTTGCTTGAACTCTAGTGGACAATAGGTAATCGACTGCGCTAAATTCGAATCTGACATCGGTTTGTACTGCTACGCCTCCAGAGATCGGGTTTCTGGAAAACCAGGTTTTCAGAAACTCTAAAAAATAATTTAAGGTAAAAATAATTTTAAGGTTGATTCAGTTGACTTTTTGAAATTTTTTAGTTTTAAAATAGTCAAAAAATTTGTCCTAACACAGGTTTCCGCAAGATTTTGGGCTCTTTTCATATTATTAATGTCACTTAGCCTTGTCTATTGATTACTGAAAGCGGGGCGTGTCTATCCATTTTCGTTCAACAGTTATTAAAAAGGAAAATCACAAATCATTCTGTTTTGAAAAAGGTAATCCCATTTATTGCTTTATCTAACGTGACAGTTCTAATATTTATCACCATAAGCAACGTGTCTTTCATGACTCATTATAAATTTTAATAGACATTTTGTAGTAGACAATTTTGACAGATTCGTGTGTAGATTATAGAGGGCAAATCAGGGTAAAATATAAGAAACACTCACGCCATAACTTGTGTTGTGTGGTCCTGTACAGCTGTGAAAACAGAATGACGATGTAGGTATCAGATCGAAAACGGATTGTAAAATTTGAAATACCATGTGATCCTGCTCAATCATCAATTTTTATGCAAAAAAAGAACTTTTAATTACTTAAGTGGTACGGTAATTGTCGATATTGTTAGAATTCACCATCATGAATTTTTTGTCTCGATAAAGATCAGAAAATATTGTAACGAATGGATAGAAAAGTCGTTTATCGCAATAAATTCATCCAAACAAGCTCACATATCTTCTTATTTCCTTTTTTTTCTTAACCTATATTCAGCAGCAAAGATGAACGGAACTGGAAAAGGTGATCGTAAATTTGAAAAATTAAAATTAGCAATGGCGTTTAATAAATACGACCTTGTAACATCGACAATTTTAACCGATAATACACGATCACAATGGACGGTAATTGGTTTTCTTATTAGCCTTCAGCAAGTAATTGTGTTGTATATTCATTTTTTTTGTAGGGTTATGAATTGAATAATGCTTTGTGTGATGCATTAAAATTTGATTCTATCCATTTTATTGAACTACTTCTTGGATTTAATGCATCATTCGATCGTTGTCGAAGATATTTGTCAATAGATGAGTTTTATCGATGTCAAGTAGGTAGTTTTGATATTCATCGTACTATTTTAAACAGTTGTTTTATGTTAACAGAAGAAAAGTCATCCATTACCATTAAAAAATGCAATATGTTCTGAAGAAAATTATTATAAAACGTATCTGAATCAAGGAAAAGTAAGTAAATCATTAAATTTTACCATAATCAAAATTAATAATAATTTTTTTCTATAGGAATATTTCCACGTTCACGCTCGTAAGTTTTTGTTGACATTTTTCCATGTGAAAAATGTCTTTATTTATTTAAGGCAAAAGATACGATTCGATGGAGATTCCTGATCAACAAGAGAACATGTTAATGTTTAATAAAAGTGATATCGTTCGAGAATCGGGCTACATTCAGAGTATTTCATTCGAATATGATGAATATCCAAGAAAAATTCAACAATCATTCGTATGGCTCTGTGTTTTATCACAATTAGAAAATGATACATATCAAATTGTATTTTCTCAAAAAATATTAATCACTAATAATAATAGTCAAAATTTAAAAAGAAACTTATATGTGGAAAAAGATCAATATTTGGCTATTTATTTATCCGAAGATTGTGGTACTCTCACTTGTTATTCCAGTACGGATCAAGTATTATCTAGTGCTAAGTGTAAAAATCAATTAATGAATGATGACATAAAAAATCCAGTTAAATTTCAATTGATACCGGACCAGGCTATTGAATTCAATTTTACTATTGATATACGAACAGGTAAGTCTTCGAGATTATCAGTCAGAGGTGATAGATTTGAATATGAACCTACAATTCATATTTGTGACAAAGTCCGGAAGATTCCAATCTCTGAACGATTTACTCTAACTGTCCAAGATGAGTAGATTAGAAAGAGGTCTGAACCCGGACCTATTCATGTTGGATCAGGATTTGAACCACTGACTTTCACATGGTTTAACCTGATGCAAATAATTCTGCATGGACCGTTTTGACACTGATTAATATTTTGAAAGAAGAAAAATACTGAAAATGTAGATTGTAATAAAAAAAAAATGATACGTCGAATGAATCGAAGTGAATTCTCAATAAAGTCTTGGTTTTAAGTGTTGAAACTCAACAACTTTCTACAAAATGTTTCGTGAAATGAGTAAGATCAGTGTACTTGAACGAAGATCTACTCTTTTTTTAAGATCAAATGAATGATATATGCTATTATTCTTTGCCTCTCGCAGACCGTAGTTAGATATGCACCGAACCGGTAATCTAGCAGCTCGTTATCAAGCCGGCTCACTCATCAAGTAGCTCGGTGCCGATCATGTTCGGTAGCCGGTTGCAATGAATAGGACACCTATACCTCCCGCTACCCGTTAATTTGTTTTTGTTTTTCCTTCTTGTTGTTGTAGATAGTGTGAAAATGTGAAGTCATTAAACTAGACCTTGGACAGTTTTATGGCACTTCATCACACCACACTATCGTCATTATGACGAACGCACTTTTGCTGTACACAACGAAAGTTCCTCGGGGAAGAAGCTACTCCTCGGGAATTGTTATCATAAATCATCAAAATGTGAATTTTCGTCATACACACCAAAAATTTCGACAAACAACATTTGATTCTATTCTGTATTTATAGAGGTATTCATGTGTGACGAAAGTTAAGCAGGAACCGTTAAAAACAAGGGCATTTTCGTCACACTCGACGGAACTTTCGTCACGTTACGTGAATTTTCATCACAGCCACAAAAAGCACTCCGAAATTTACGGGGACTTATGTCACGTCACCATGCTTTTTTCTGAAAAACGCACTTTCGTCACATATGACGAAAGTACACTTCTCCCTATGACGAAAGTGCCTTTTACCTTTTAGCGTTAGCAAAAAAATCAATATTGTTAGAGAACGTGGATCACTCCATTTTTGAAACTACCATTTTCCAGTGAAACTTAAGTTATAAACTTATACATGATTAGTTTTCAATGAAAATGTGTATATCGAAGCGGATACATCTTAAGAATATGCTGGACAAATTACAAAATTATTCCATGTAGTATTCGAGAAATATTGAAAAAATAATGTGTCAGTCATTTCTACAGTAGGTTAGAATATGAACCCTCACTAGAAATCACGTAATAATTGAGAGAAAATTTATTTTTCTCTGCAAAGCTACAACACATGAATTTGATTTTAACAGTATATATAGTTGATGCCTAATAGTATTTGAATGTAAACTTCGAAGTACATTCATACAAAGGATTTAGAGAAAAATAAATTTGATTTTTAAACATGGTATAATATCTACTTCGAGCATGCCGAAAAAATGAGCCAGCTTGATGCATGCCTAACTGTAGTCAATATCTTTTTCACTAGATATACTTCTTTCAGATTACATTTTCCATTTACTGATATCACAGATATATTTCACTTCTTAACTTCATCCTGACTTATTGGTGTCAGTTAATTCTTTTTAGGTTTTCCATAGATTTTGAGCGAGTTTTCCAGAACCTCTATAGCAAAAAAAATGGCTCTTTTGCACTTGTATTGCATGAGCGTATGCATGTGCCGCAGAGGTCCACTAGAGTTCAAGCAAAACTTATTTTGCGTTTTTCCCAAGACTATTTTTTAGCATCATGACTTTTGCCAAGTGCAGAAATTCTTGATAACTGAGAAAGTCGAATAAGGTTTTGTTTTATTGATTTGTAGATAATAGCTATAGCTAGGGCTTGACAAAGTCCAAGTTTTAGATTATGCTTCTATTTTTTATAGAAATACGATTACTCAGAAACCTTCCAAGGATTTTTCGGACTTTAGAATTCTATTAAACAGCAGAAATCAGTAAATGAGAACTTCAAAAATCGATCTCTGTCAAGTCCTAATTATGGGTGTTTACTGCAGTACAAAGAAAGCCCGAGCAGCTTTCTATTATTTGTGTCCTCCCACGAACAGTTGCGAGTTTCGACAGAAAAAAAATTTCGTTATCATACTTTGCACATAATCAACATTTCGTGAAAGTTTGATTCAGATCAGACCTACTGGGCTAAAATAGGTTTCTGATCCAGGGGAGGAGCCTTAAAATCTTAGTTATTTTTATATCTAAGCGTTTATATTTTGTGCCTTTGGTAATAGATTCAATAATACTTTTCTTCGTCTAGAGATATCGAAACAAATGGCCTATTGAAACAGTATACGTGGTTTTTTTCTTCTAGCTTTGAAAATGAAATGAGCATTAGTAACATTTAAGTTCTCTGCAATATGAGTTTCTAGTGTCTACGGGATTTGGTCAGTAATCATTACTGAAATACTTATGTATCCAAATGGAACACTAATCTAAATTATTTGCATTAGATCTAAAAATGCACTTAGATCTTAGGTGTACGTCAGGATTCGAAAGCTACAGAGCCATGTCACAGATCCAGATGCAATGAGGGCAGATCTCAGTCAAAGATGAATGGTGTCTGCTATCATCCGCTAAAAAGGCTTTCAATATTCTGTTGGATCCTTATGGTTTTTATCGTGTTGGACCTGCATGGTAAAACTTGACAAGAGTCAAAAAGTCTTCAAGAGATATTTGTAGATGACATCTTGTCAAGAATTTCTTTTTTTAAGTCGACAATCGTGTCACTTAGATGCAAAATAATGTTTTCTATTTAGAATTTATTCGCGATTTGTTTCTTTGGTCAATATTTCTAAACCATTATAATTTGTCCATTTATTTATGCTCAAAAAGTTTGGTGAGCATTTCTCTTTTATGCATCTGACCGTTTGTTAACTTACATATAGTTATCATATTCTATTGTTAAATAGAATTGTATTGTTGCTTTACTACTTGCTCATAAGATTTATCGGAAAGCAGCTTATTTAAGAAATGAAAGTATACATAAAAAAGAATTTCTAGAAAAAGCAAAGTACGTATTTGCCAGTGTTTATTCATATTCGATATATTTTCTTGTGATAAATATTTCTTTTAGAGAGTTTGATCAGCATGCATCAAGAATAATTGACAAATGTTTTGATGAAGATGAACTGTTTGCTAATGAACTTTTACAAATGAATTCAAAATTATACTTTAATTATAGTCCATTACAATTGGCGAATGAAATGGATTGTCGATCTTTTTTAGCAACGAAAACTGTACAAAAATATTTAGATCATCAATGGTACGGCAGAATTAATCACTATGGACATGGAACAATTTATCTCAATTTTTGGGTAATATCTCAGTTCATCATAGTAAGGTGTCGGAAATGCAAAATTCGATTTTAATTTCTTGTTTATATATGATTGGGTAGAGCTTGATGATCTGATCACGAATATGAGTGATTTGCGCTGTTATTGTACCGTTAGTCTAAAAGAATTTGATAAAATGAACTTTCTTTTCAACTTTTGCCATGCATTCCAGTGAATTTCAGCAGGTTTAATCTAAATAAAAAATTAGTTTTCCCGACTGTCGCTTTCATTTTTCTCAAAACGCGATTTTAATGGGTAAAGCCACAAAATTCCCGACCCTATTTCAATATAAACCAACAAAATGACCTTCCTAAAATAATTACTATACACTAATCCATAGATGTCGATGAGCTCTATCCGACAGTATGTATTTTAACTCATTCACATACAAATTTAGGTCTGATTGTGGCCAAAATATGAAATATTACTTTATTTAGCGTTTTCTAGTCTCAAAGTAACGATCAATATATCTCGACGTCTAATAAAAGACGTGGCTATCTTTCCCGACAAGAGGCAAATCGAATGACACATAATAAGTCTAGTTTAACTGAATTTTTCATAGAGATTTTGTCGTTTTCAATTTGTGCGACATTTTCGTAGTAAAATGCACTTTTCTCAAAAACGACAAAAGCTCTAAAGTTGAAACTTTAGGAAAATGTTTACTATCATAAAGTGAAAAATGGTAAAAGGATGAAAGCCAAAGGACGATTAGTTTGGGAGATACAAAAAAAATATTTTTCAAAAACTCGCGAGATATTAAGTGTGAAAATAACCATTTTTAAAAATGTTTTGCTCCTTTCTACCCAAAGACAAAATTAAACTAATCTCTTTTTTTTTTATTAAAATATTACTGTAACTGCCTGCTATCTTTTCCATATTTTCGATCGAGTATAAGTCAGTTATGGGCTGAGCTACATCGCGCTGACAAAAAAACACTATTTAGTCTGCGATGCCACTCTTAAGGTGAATTCACTTAGTAACTGTGAATGAATGGGGAATTCGTTCATTTACTTTAAAAGTTCTGTATGTCTACCACAACGTACTGACAAAGAGTAAGATGAGATAATGTTTCGTTTCATTAAAAAATTAATTTTATTATCGCCAGCTGTCAGCTAAATTCATAGTTTTTCATACTAAGTCACTAATAACTCAATCACCACTTGCAACTTTGAGCTGATTTATTCATTGGTTGTGAGCATAGTTTAGATGAATAACGTATAAAAATTTCACTTAGATTCATTCACTAATAAAAACTTTATAGCTTTTTTACACGTCGGATGTGAATGGTACAATGGCAGCGTAAATCACTCATATGTAATTTTTGGCTTTTTTGGACATACTTTTGAGTGAGAATAATTGAACGAAAAACTCAGAGGGTGTAAATTTTGAAAATTTTCATCATTTGTGTGCCCCTAACTTTTCAAAAATAATTTTTCCACATTCAGCATCAAAAACTGAGTATGCGACTGATGCTTGATCGAGGTTAAAGTCAAAAGTCTATCCAGCGTAGATGTCTTGGAATTTTTTCAATCAGAACCCAATTACAAGCAATAAAAAGTAGAGTGGAGCAAAGATTGGGAGTAAGATCCACAAAAATGGAAGTAAGGTCTCCAAAAATAAGCCCCTGATTCTCCGAGCTCATGGTGAAATCTACTTTTAGTAAGTGAGCATGTATCTGCCTATTCGCTTTACTTTCATTGCTTCATTCTCTGTTCATTCAGTCACAAACTATTCGATGAAAAGTCGAATATTTGATCAGAGAAATTATAATTTTTGAGTCAGTTGATGGTGTCTTTAGGCAGGAGCGAAATTTTTGGGCGGGCATTAGTGTTTGTTGTTCTTATTTGGCCGGCCTAAGAACTAAAACGTTTCTAGTTTGAACTACTGTAATTAAAAGTCTCGTCCATCTCTGGTAAAATTCGATTTTCAGTGAAATTTCTCTTGGTCGTTAGATCTTGTACATGTCTTCGTTGATTGTTTTGAAATTTTAGTGAAAGAAGACAATTTTCGAACATTTGGATAATCATTTATAATTCAATTTTTCTAACTTTGCTGTTAGAAAATGAACAGAATCCGAGTAGAGAGAAGAACAGAGCAGACAGGAGCATTGGACGAGTGAAAGATGATGTTACTTCTCTTTTCGTTTGGTTTTTTCAGTCATTTTTCAGTCATCTAAGTCAGTTAAGAAAGCTTCTTCATAGAACACATTTAATATCAGTTTTCGGAGAAAGCAGCACTTTAGTATTCGAAAAAACCAAAATCGGAGTAAATCATCCCATAGAGCAAAAATTTATCATAAATCTTGACTCTACTCGACTAAGCTGACCGCTAAAAGTTCAATTATATTTGTATACAAGAAAAGCCAATAAATACAGACGGGGCGAGTTCTTTTGAAACACCCTGCATTTCGAAAAGTTTTGTTAATTATCTCTTTTTTTAGTCAAAATCTCACTAACGTAAGTAGCTACATGAAATTATGAAAAAAATAAATAGAAATGTGCGTCAATCTACTCAATTTTTGACGGTGATTCTAAGTAAGATCTTTTCATCTCACAAAACTTGAGTTCTGATCGAGAATTATCGGCATAATTCTGAATTCTTTGCTGCTGATTTAGAAAAAAATGAAGTTTTTCAGTGAGAAAGCAAAGCGATAGGAACACAAATGATGAAAATTTTAAAATTTTACACCGTTCGAGTTTTTTGTTCAATTATTCTCACTCAAAACTTTATCCGAAAAAGTTAAATAACACATATTCGTGATCAAACACTATTGAACCATATATAAATAAACAAAAAGTAAAATCTGCTCGAATTTTGCATCTTACATCGGAAAAAAAAGTTGAACTTAAAATTTTTTAGATATTTTTTTTGTGTATTTGTCCATTTCTCATTGTTCATCCTGTTTTTAATTGCATATTCTCATCTCCATCGAACATTCAGTGAGTCAATCGATTTTGTTTGAACAAAGAACAATTTTTTATTTCACTTAAATATTTCAGATTAAGAAGGCCATGGTATCATCATGAAACCATTCGATCAAAATATGCTCAATTTTACAAGGGTCGTGCAATAGTTCGATTCTATTATAATATTGTTTGTATTTTCTTTGATTGTACAAAATGATTTAATTATTACACATTCTTTTTTTACTTTTCAGGTATTTTATATTATATTTTTATGTTTATTCAGTTTTGTTCTGCTTGTTGATTATTTTCCATTGAATACGAATGGCGGTGTACGTAGTGGTTATTCAAATATTTATATCCCCATTTCAGAACTATTTGTGCACATTTGCATGTGGTGTTTAATCGTCGAAGAAATACGAGAGGTCAAATTTTTCTTTTTTGTTTAAATAATCTACTCATATGATACTTATAAAATTTTGTTTTATTATTTTAGTTTGTTATCCATTATCGAGAAAAATGTTTAATGAATAATAAACATCATATAATACGAGATTATTTTACTGATGATAGCTGGAATTATCTTGATTTTGCTGCCATTGTCTTCTATCTTGTTGGTTTTATAACACGATTTTTCGTTTGGGAACCAGCCTTTATCGCATCAAAGTAGATAAATATGAGGACTGTACAACGGTGAAAGTTTAATCTCAACGTAGCTTAAACTCATCTTCGATCAATTAGTATTCAATGATGATTTGATTGATGGATTTCTAAGATGTCATCTAGATCCAGTTTTATAGAGGACACTTCATATGGTATAGCTATGGGAAAAGTTTAATTTTAACTCCAACATTCATTTTGACAGTTGCCAAGCCATTAGGAAGTTTCTAGAAACCTCCTAGAAAACCTTAAGTTATTAAGATATAATTCTGGCAACCTCACACATTTGAACCAAATAGTTTAGCAAGGTCAAAACAAAAACCAAAAATTTTAACTTTTTTAAGATTTTAAAATTTTTTAGCTACAAGTGAGAATCTTCAGAAAACCTTGGTTTTCAGTGAAAAACATCTCAAAATCTCCAAAAATAAATTTCTCCAAGACCTATAAATTCAAAATCCAGGTTTTTCAGAATCCCATTATGAAAGTCAGAATGAAAGAAAACTGATATTACCATTGATTTCGCCATGGTGGATAACCTACAGGTAGAGCCCTGCAGGTTACGACTTAACCTATACAAATTTTCACAATCTAAACCTAACCTAGGTTAACCTAATACAACCTTTTGCAATTTCTTCCCAAAATGTGATTTTAGTAGTCTAAACTTCAGCTTTGTTCCATATCGTTACTGTTTTTTATCTAAACATCGTCTGAAAGGTAAGCTTATACAAAATAAATCACATTTTACATGGATATAGAAATGAACCGGTTGAGTCTTTTATTCTTTAATGTTTTCAGTTTAAACTAGAGAACCTCGATCTGAACTACATCCTCAATCGATAAAATTTCACTCAGACTACGCTTTATTACTCAAGGTGTTGGCTGTTTTAATGTGGTCGTTCAAAATCGGTTTCTCATTGAAATTCTTATCAGTATGCAAGAATATTCCCACCACTCTTACAGATTTCGCTGAATTTTGCCAAATTCTATCAGAATTTTGAGAAATAGATACGTTTTTGCTGCGTTGAGGATAAAGTTTCACCAATGCACAGTCATGATAAATATTCTTTACTTATTATTATTATGGTAATTATGTTATAACATTCTTATATAGGATTTGTATGTGTATTGATTTATTCTTGTGGTATGTTCGAATATTGCATATATTTACTGCTTATAAACGATTGGGTCCAAAATTGTTAATGATATTTAAAACGGTTAGAAATGAAATATCTAATTTGAATTTGTATATCCGTTATCAATGTGTAATATTTTAGATGAAAGATTTGTTATTTTTCATTTTTTTTATTCTTATATTTCTTTTTGGTTATTCAATTTCATCTTATTCTCTATTGAGAACATCATCAGATATTCAATGGCATGAAAATTCTCGCAGTTATACACTAGCGCAAAATGGTAAAAATCTATGGTCATGGCAAATCATATGGAATGTAATCGATTGGGGAATGTGGAAAGTGTATGGACAAGTTGAATTGATCGATTATATACAATCAGATCGCTCAATTATTACCGGTGATTATCCATCATTTTCATTAATACATTTTTATACTAATTATCTTTCTTTTATTAGTCGAAAAAGATGCCTATGGTGTAGTAGTATTTATATTTACAATTATATTTGTTTGTATTTCAAATGTTTTACTCTTAAATGTTCTTGTGGCACTATTTAAGTCAGTTAATTTCTATTGATTATTACATGTCTACTTTGTTTTATATATATATATTTTTATAATTTTCATAGTGTAACATTACACAAAGTTCAAAATGATGCTCATGTTACCTGGGCATATCATCGATATCTTTTGGTTAAAGAATATTCAAAGAAATCTCCACTTCCACCACCTCTTAATGTCATATATTATATATATCAATTTATAAAACAAATTCTAGAATTATTAAAGAGAACTATTAAAAGTAAGTTCATATGGAGATTTTATATTTCATCATCTATGATTCTCATTTATCTATTAAGCTGAAACGTATGGTACACTCGATAGTACTATTAATCTCGATTCAAATGTAACAAATTTAATTGTATTTAATGCAGCTGATAAAATTCGACAATCGGGAGTTATTAATTTAATATCCATTAATTTCTCAACAGCACCAACGGGAAAGTCAGATATTCAATTATATACAATTAAAGCAGTGACGGGTAATCCAAATCAGTTTAAAATTATCACTCATTTAAACATACCGGCAATCGAAATTAAACCAGTATGTGGTATTCAACATTTTAATGTTGACTTACCCGTTGAAACCAATGGGTACCTTGGCTTCCGTTTTGGTTCCGGTAGTGGCTGTCCATTCAGCATAGAACGTAATCAATATTATGCAAAATACACTGAACTTCAACAAGCAATAACATTTACAAATTGTCCAAGTAAAGGTATTACAACTAGTTTTACAGTTATTCCAAAGTTAATAGACAATGTAACAAAAAATGCAGAATTGAAAAATTACACACTTTTTCACAAAAATCAACAACAACAAACATTAATTGATAATGATATGAGTTTTTGTCGATTTCAAGAACGTAATAATACGTTAAGGGAAATGACTATTGCACAAGAATTCTATTGGAAAACATTGTTAACTAGAATTAAAAGAGACGAACGCGAAAAAATGTGTATTCAAGCTGATCCTCAATTGAACGACACCTTTCCTTAAGACAGTCAAATATTCAACAATTTTCGTATTAATGTTTTATATTTTGTTAATAAGTTTTTCGAGTTTACACCAAAAAACTCTGCCAAGCCAAGATATCGGAGAAATTGTAGATTGAAACCACCTGTCAATGTATGAATAAAAATCGTCATATCAGCGATCAGCTTGAAAAGGAAATTAGCTTTGAACAGGCCCTATTGGCATTCAGACACGGGCTACAGGAGAAGTCATGTGCCCATTGATACACCCGATGTCAGACTAGTTATTAGAGAAATGGTCGGATAACGATGTATTAGCTACCAAGCATAACTGTAAATGTGTTTTAAACTTGAATGCACACCCGTCTCCCCCGTCGGTTAAGATTTTACCGCATTCAAAAAAAAAGAAATCTTAATTCTGTTTACAATTCAAAGATATCCCATACATTCATTCGTTCTTCGTTTGATGCTTCACTCGGAGAATGGTAACACTGATGCGAACACACATACACACGTGTAAAATTTAGTTTAGTAAAAAGACAGAAATATGACATACGTACGTTGCATTAGGCATGATGATAAAAAAGAAGAGAGACACAGAGAAAAAAATCATTCTGAAAGACAGTGTTAAAACAACTATGAGACAGAGCAGCAGGTAGAACACAAAAAATTTCTGATGAACTTAAGCTTTCAAATTTGATATCAATATAAGACAAATGCACGCCCAGAAGGCAAGTACAAATATATCATATGAGAATGATAGACAGTACGTATTTTTATGTAGCAAACATAACTAAATATACATTGAAAATATGTTTAGTTGATTCTCATTCGTTTAAGACATTTGAAGTATACAGAGATAATTTACAACCTGAGCCTACTCCTTTGACTATAAAAGAAAAGTTTGCATCAGTTTTGAGTCAATATAATCAACAACCAAATACTAACAAGATAATTTACTTTACGACCGATTACTTTTGCTGTTCATTGTTGTTTCTTTTATCCAGATCTTCCATTAAACGAATGAGTTCAAATTCGTAACATAGAAAGTAGTTCAAAGGACGGGGAATGGTTTCTGCTAGAAAATGGCCCAATATAATTTTGAGTGAAAATGATCGACTTGGCTATTCACTACCAGAAACAAAAAAATTTAAAATCGGCGTCTGCCATATTTCAAAACTTTATTGATCACGTACTGAAACATTCCCAGGATATAATCAGTACCTGGCTTTTTATCTTTTGCTTGCGCATTTGTACAAGTCACCTTTACATCAAAAAATCTAAACTATAGTTTTATGGTTTCTCCCCAGTTTACTATCTATATCTTTTTGTTTACTGATATCAACAACATCATACATACCTGATATTTGTTTAGTTCCAGTTTTTGAGA
>CAJNOQ010004765.1:0-16756 GCA_905250885.1 Didymodactylos carnosus | reverse complement strand
ATGAGAATGTCCCCGATTTTCACGATTGGTTTTTGCAATATCAGGCCGAACCCTTCCGAAATCATTTGATAGCTGCTGTGAGAATCCAAGTCGACTATGTTAATCGAGATGGAACAGCTCGTTTATTGTCCCAGACGATAGATCTAAATCTTTGTTTTCAACTTGTTGTTGGTATTGATCATGGTCCTAAAAATAAACAAACAAAAAATAATGTTAGTCATATCTTCAAGAAACGTTTAACTGTTGAAAAATAAACTGAAACGAAAGACCTTTGAATCAATGAAAGTTCCTAGAACCATAAAAACGTGTAACACGATGGTGGTGAGATGTTGAAAGATATAATGAAAATGGTATGGTGAATTTGGAATAATGAGTACCACACAGCATTTGATCAATTTTATCATTCTTTGTATACTTCTTGTAAATGATGTTTTTACGGCTTTTCGAGCAGTCTATGAAAATTATTTTCTATTCCAACATGAAACGAAAGACCTTTGAATTTTTTTCCGAAACTTTCCTGCTGTCCAGAATTTGTCCGGAATTGGAGATTTTCTGGTTTCTCCTATTTACGACATTTATAAAGTTCAGTATAGTCAGCGCGCGGTGGAATAGAAAATAATTTTCATAGACTGCTCGAAAAGCCGTTCACTTTTCTTTCGTTTTTTCTTCTCTTCCATTCGTCGAACTCGAATGTCAACTGAGTTAATTTAGGCGGAATTAAAGATACGTCTAAATGCACAGATCTCTTGCACAGATATATATAATTATTTGTTAGCAAAGCCAAATTTACTAAAATCGATATGTCCAGTTGAGAAATATTCGATCAAAACACAGCGAGTTGAATAATAAAGAATTTTTATTTTGTTTGTTTCTAAATTTTATTTTAAAACATAGAACCAAATGGAGTGAATATTTCTGCGGTTTAGCATAAAAAACGGGTGATTTTCGATAAAAAAACGTGTATCCGGAATTGAAGATAAAACTTTCCGGATTTTAAGATTTTTTGTCCGGATTCTATCCCGAACGGTTGGTAACTATGACTGTAAAGTCCAGTACTGTTTTATAATTTTCTTGAAAGTGGTTCTGTGAAGATCGAAACGTCAGAATTTAAAATAAATATATTTAAACTTAATTCATAGCTGCTGCTTCGAAAAACAAGATTCTGATAGCCTGTATCAAAAACGAAGCAGGTATCAAACAATCGAACTCAATACTTACATGTTGCGTAACAGCAGCTATTATCAATTTCACTTGTTACAGCTATGGTGTTCCCCGTAGTAACATTATAGCTGGTGTTCTCCATACCGATTTAGTGTTCCGCAAATAGCAAAAAATATAGTTTAATGTTTTAATCGCAAAAATAACGAAAAAGAACATTACCAAAACCAGAAAATCAAAAAAAAGAAAACAAAACACAATAGCAATAAAACATTACATCCGAAATTGTCGAATATCCGTTAGAATTGCGGGAAACATGTCCTTATGGACCGAGCGGTACCAGAACTCGTTTAAACGGCTATCTAATAATGTTGAGCCACGCATTATTCTTAATAGTTTGGCAATTCTAATTGATATTCCACAATTTCGGATGTAATGTTTTTATTGCTGTTGTGTTTTGTTTTCTTTTTTTTGATTTTCTGGTTTTGGTAATGTTATTTTTCGTTATTTTTGCGATTAAAACATTAAACTATATTTTTTTCTTACAAAATGGTTGTCTGACGATGTCTTGCGTGTGCGCAAAATACGGAAAGATGGCTGTCAGATATTCTGTGGATCAGACAATCGGAAGCGCGAAGAATCAAGAAACTCAAGCGCTTGACTCAAGAAAGTCAAGCGCATGAAATATTCAAGCGCTTGAGATAAGAATTTCATACGCATTACTTTCTTGAGATACGAAACTCAAGCGCATGAGTCAAGAAAGTCAAGTGCATGACATTCTTACTCAAGAAATTCAAGAAAGTCATGTGCTTGAGAAAGAAAGCTTCACCAGGGCAATATCCACCTTTCATATCTTGTTTTTGCTGTCTCTCGGACCTATTCATAACTTGCATGCCTGTGACCATCAACAACGTTTTCACCGAAAACATACTGAACCTTTTATATCATCTGATACAGAGCTTGACGCTAATTCCAAAAGAATAAAACAATTTTCTGAAAACTACTCGGAATCGAGAAAAACACCAAAAAGCGTCAAAACTGGTCAGAAAGGTGAGTATTTCGCAGATTTTCAGCCACGTTACATTTGTAGAAACTTCTGAAGATGGATTCTGAGACCGTAAACCTCATAGTAGTTTTCCCTGGTAAGAACATGGAATCAACAGGTTTCTGCATCAAGATAAATTTGGATCGTTCCGCTTCCAGAGCCACAAAATGCTATTTCTTGAGTTTAATGAGTGAGATCATGAGTTTCCTGTAGAAGAGAATCCATTGTTCTATTTGTGTAAAAACAGTGAATGTTTTTTGAGGTATATTAAATTAAGTCAACTCGTTCTGCATTAATATCGATTCGTTCGAATTCACTGTTTTCACATGAATAGCAAAACGAAGGAAGCGGAACGGTGGAAATTTATCGACAAAATATTTGTAAATCTGCTTGTCTTCTGATCTGATTTTCTTGTGTGTTCTGATTTCCATTAGATATCCACCAGTTTCAAGTAAAACGAAGACAACTGTAACTGTAAACTGTAGAAGTTCAAAAAGAAAGAAAATAATATCTATCTGATTGTTTAGTTTAGAAAAATACAAATGGAACCAAAGAGTTTTAAACAATGAAAGATTCCTTCACCAAAATAAATCAAACACAGTAGAAATGAAAAAATGGAAAAGTTCTAGAGCAGATGTAGTGTCACGGTGAGATAAAACAAGAACGTGCAACAGAAGGTTGAATAAAATACGAATTTAAATGTGAATGAATTAAGTTAATTGTAAAACAAAACTACTGTAGCAGGAAGCTGTTAACCATACGACGAAACGCGGTTGTTTAGTAGTTCTCATATCGTAGTTTTTGTACTGTGACTGTGTACGTCACTGGAATCAATGGTGTTCCAGGAATTTTACCATTATGAGGTAATTTCACAAGATAACTAAAAGTTTCGCCAGTACCGATACACCGTTGGTTTTGACACTTAAGTGTAAACTGTGCTGGGTACACGACTGGTGACGAGCGATTATGGCTTACAAATCCAAAAACTAAATATCTTAATACTAATTTGCTCTTGTTATTGCATTCCCATGTCCCGAAAACATTACTTGTGGGATTTTTTTCACTATTTTCATTCGCACTACTTCCTTGTAAAAAGCCAGTTTGATACAAGTTAAAAAGGTATAGAGCTACAAATTTGGGTGTTGTTCTAAATTTAACTCTGAACGCGTAGACGCCACTCAAATTGCTGTGGCATGATCTAATTGATGGACTTGTCAAATAACGATTTGAAGTGAATGTTAGTGATGGAGATGAACTACCATCACGAAATGGCATACGTTGATATTGCAACGGATAATAACTGCTTGTTAGTTCACCTGTACAGTTTTCATACTGTGTTGAGCCATCGGCTTTCGCTGGACATTGCATGTAAAATGAAGATGAACCAATCGATTCTCTGTTTGTTACCCTGTTGGCTGGGTAATTAAAATAGTTGGAAATTCCATTAACTGCACGTGTATTAGTACAATACCACGCTCCTAAATATAAATGTACAAATGAAAGACAGATTATTGTGTCGTTAGAGTTGTTCAACAAATCTAGGGTCATAAAAAGAACAAGGCATCTGATATGAGTACGTTCATGAAACGAAGACGAAAAGAAAAGGAAGAACAGTGATAGCGTCACTAATAAACAGTAATATAGTCAATCTTGAACGTATAAGAACAACATTGACAGTTCTTCTCCTCTCCCTCTCCATGGGACATACATACATATATATATATACGTCTGATGATGATACAGTTTAACTTTCAATAATTTTCAGTTCTCAAAATGCATGCGTAATTTTTTCTAACTTGTAGTTGTTTTATTTGATCGGCTTGTGCGGCTAACGGTCTCCTTTTCTTGTACTTGTTCGAAAAACCCTTGCCATAAAGCTAGAAGCTAATTTAAAATCCTAAAAAAATAACTGAGTAGATTAAACATTCCTCTACAAAATGAGAGATGCCACGACTTGGGCAGCTGATTTATTGTGAAAATAAAGCTATTTTACAAAGAGTCCATTTCGCGTCTGTCGGGCAAAGGTTTCCAAGAAGTGAAGACAATTAGGGAAATATCGGAAAAGTATATCAGTGTGTAGAAAATAGTTTGCTCTACAAGACATGAAAGTTTTTGAAGTTCGAAACCATCTTAATTAATAACTATTAATTAAAGAAAAGCAAAGGGGTAAGGCATTCACAAATATGGCAGCGTTGCCATCTCCTTTACTTTCCTTTAATCAGTAATAATTAATAAATTTTTTATTAGAAGTTGGCACTGACAGCAAATGCAAGGTATGAAAGCGTGATATTGCTTTTATCAGTTGAGAGGCACTCACACAAATGGCCAAAAATGTGAGTGCGTTACCGTTTCGTATACTTTTCTTTAATCAATAATAGTTAATAAATTTTTTTTAGAAGTTCGCACTGCCCGAGAATATGTTTGTAACTCCGTCAGGGACAGATCGAGAAGTTTTTTGCGCGTGTTACTGGCGAATACCAGAATCAAATGCTCACATACCTTAGGCTGCAAGGTATCCGAATGTATCAAAAACCGACTTATAATACTCACGAAAAAGTTAATTCTATAAGTAGGGTATGCTGGCCAGTTCCGTCTAGAAAGTTTCAACTCTTTTTCTTTCGTCTACTGTACAACAGTAAAAAAGAAAGCAATAATCAGTGAAAAGAGATTGATGCGCAGCAAATAATCTCGCATTTTATAGAGAAATGTTTAATTTACTCAATTATCTGTTTAGGATTTTAAATTAGCTTCTAGCTCTATTGCAAGGGTTTTTCGAACTAGAGGAAATAAACGAGACCGTTAGCCAGACAAGGCGTGATGATGATGATAATTTTATAATTGAAAGTTCATAATTATAATAAAATATATTAAAATTTATTAGGATAGGATTATATGCTATCCGAAACGCAGGAAGGTGAGAAAAAGCTTGTATGAAAAATTAGTCACTTACCGACTCCGGTTCCGCGGTTAAATGTGCCATCTGCGTTTCGCTCATTGGTGAGAACGGTGATGAAGTAACCCGATGGAACCATGACTGTTACAGCATAACTTCCATCTGAATAGCCTGTGAGATAAGTACCAGCCATGTCATTATAGCATTTATTTTCAGGAGAGGTTAGATTAACAATTGGATGTTTGTAGAGACGTTGTGATTCAAATTTATGTTTTATTACTGGTAATATTGGATTGGTAAATTTACCTGTAATTGGATCTGGCAGTTCATATGGATACGTTTGACTAACAATTGTTCCATTTGCACAATAGACAACATTATCGCTGCAGTCACTATGTGCACCAAGGCAATTAACGTCTGAATTTGTCGTAATAACAGTCTGATTACCTGTTTCATTATAATAAATACCATGATGTGATAACTTCGTTCTTGATTTTCCTTGATCTTTACACTCGTAAAAGCCACCTAAATCACTAAAATAAATACCATTCGTCTTTTGATTGGAATTTAATTCAATTACGCCACCGGCAGGAGAGTAGAATTGCAAGCCATAGACATTGTTGTATTGGCGAAGGTATATTTCGCTTATTTCATTGAAACATTTTTTAATTGTATTAGATGCTGCTGATACTGACGTTGCTGGTTGCGGTGCTGCTACAATCATCAGCATTAACAGAGTGGATAAGTACCAACTGCTGGTAACTGTCGTCATTATCATTACCATTCAATTTGCGGTTGGTGTTCGTGAGATATGTGTCGGTGTTGTTCTCCTTTTGGTTGAGGAAGAGCGGATGTTCGGACTGTCCGGAACCGAAATTGTTTTCTCCCTCTACAAAGATTTAAAAATAAGACCGCTCTTCGCTTCTAATATGAGTCATACAGGTGTAAGATACGTCAACATTTGACTTTTATATGTTGACTTTATTCCTGTATTTTCCAATAACAATTCACAACTTTAGGCCTCTGAGCATCAAAAGTCTTATCTTATTATTAATCTTATTATCAACGAGATAACTATCTCCAAATTTGCTTCGACACAAACAAAAGTTAATCGAAGCGTAACTAACAAATAATGTTGTATGAATATTTGCTAAGGGTATTGCTGCTTTCAACTCTTTTTCTTTCTTCTACTGTACAACAGTAAAAAAGAAAGCAATAATCAGTGAAAAAAAATTGATGCACAGCAAATATTCATACAACATTATTTGTTAGTTACGCTTCGATTAACTTTTCTTTGTGTCGAAGCATGGACCCCTCCGGTTAAGAAAAATAGCTTCGTTTGAGCTTGTAATCATAGTTGCCAACCGCTCAGGTCAGGAATCCGGACAGAAACTCTCAAATTCCGGACAAATACGAAAATCTTTTCCCCCAATTCCGGACAAATACGAAAATCTTTTCCCCCAATTCCGGACAAATTCCGGACACACGTTTTTTTATCGAAAATGCCCCGTGTTCACTGTTCAAATGGAAAAAAATTCACTCCACTCAGTTTTATGTTTTAAAATAAAACTTATAAACAAACAAATACACAGAAATTTTTTGTTATTCAACTCGTTGTCTTTTAAACGAATATTTCTCAACTGAATGTACTGATTTTAATAAATCTGACTTCGGTAATAAATAACTGTAGATATCTCAGCATGAGATCTGTGCATTTAGACGTATTTTCAGTTCCGCCGAGATTAATTCAGTTGACGTACGATTTCGACAATCATCGACAAGATATTTCATTTGAGAAAATATGCTTTCTACGTAGGCGTTACTAACGGGTATTGAAAAAATAAATGATATTAACTTGTACATATTTGGAGACGGTGTCGGTTTAACGAAAAACAACATCGACCATAATTGACCGCATCGGATTTGTTTGTTATTCTCTTCATCATACCCCCCTTGCAACTCACTTTGTGATGACAGTGATGACGATGAGGAAGAAGACGACGAAATTGTTTTCATTTCGGTGTTCTGTGGACCAGTTTTTTGACTGATGAAAGCTTGATTTGATCGTAAAGTGGAATTTTCTTATCTTTGATGGCTTTAAACGTCAATTGAATACCATTAAACTCGTCAAACAATTGATCTTCATTCAGCGTTTTTAATTTTAATCGTTCAGTACATTCAATAACTTGTTGCCATGTCAAACGGTCTATTTCTGGAGAACCAAATGGACTAATTGCTTCGAATAAATGAGATGGCACTGAACCTTTTACGATGATAAATTCTCCTTGTCGGTTTCTCTTCTTCTGCGAATAATACTCATCTATATATTCTATTGTTCGTTGAATGAATTTAACAAATGAATTTTTTAATTCAACAGCTTTTTCTTCCGATAAACTTGCTAATTTTGATCTACCGTTTGAACCAAAAAATGATGAATCTAATCATTGTTGCAGTTCAAATTTTAACGATGTAATCAAACGATGAAGTTCCACTGCAGTTGTGTAGCTTCGTTGAAGTTGTAAACTCGTTTTCTGTATAATGAATAAAATATGTTCTAGAAAACTGAGCACACATGGACCTTCTTCAAGTGAAAAAAATTGTATTAATTCGTTTAGACAATCATCTTGTGCTATGAAATAATCTTTTATTGGATTGTAAACTTTTAGAATTCGTTCGATAGACGTATGACGAGATAACCATCTTGTTTTTATATGTTTAAGAATGACCTGCAAACATGGAGAGCAAAGAGAACAGTTATTCGGCAGTCAGATTTCTAGGGAATGAACTCCAGAAGGCCTTTATATTATCAGATAATCTTGTTCATAAAACTTATAGTATGTTTTTAATTCTTTAATTCGTTTTGCAGATCGGGAGAAATGTGTATAAATAGATAATAAAATTTTTTCAACATCAATGGTCAATAGTTTATGTGCTTGTTTGACGCTGTTGTACAATATGTGATTATAACAAGATCCTAGAAAGACAAAGGAAGAAAGAACGTAGTTAAAAGTTTAAACTGAAAGTTAAATTCTGCCGAATAGTCTAGTAAACTTTACTTTATTTTCAACAAGTTTTTTCTTGCGAATGATGAATGATAATAGTAACTTACCTTTAATTAGATCTGAAAATTCGTCACGAAATAATTTGTATACACTCTGCTGCTCTCCGACATTTACATTTGTGTTATAAACACCGATTGTGGTCAAATTTTGCACATTTAAATGATGTTTTTCCAATACTTCGCGTGCATTTCTGTGCACATTCGTAGCTGATCCACTTGCATCATCAATAAAATCAACGCTACCTAAAAAGATAATCAAACATTTTTGGGATTGGGGGAAAAAAAGAATTAAATTAATGTACCTTTTTTGACTCCAATTTCTGACAAATACTGAACACAAAATGGGTACATTTTCATATTTCCTTTATTGCTGGCATCGAATGACATTGAAAAGTATTGCGAAAATTGTATTTCATTCAATATCTTATTTGTGAAAAATGGAGCTAATGCATTAATTGATATTGCCGTTGCTTTCGTTCTTGCACATGATAAATTTTTTGCCGTATTTGATGTTGAAAAAATTGTTTTACAAACATTTGTTGAACATTCTTGAGCCAAATAGGATAAACCATGTTTAATACTATGATAGATCAACGTAGCTTCAGCAGCAGCCAGTTCATTTTTCTCTTTATTCGGTTTCATCATATTTGTGATTAAATTCTGATTAATATTAAAATTTAACATATTTTTTTTGTGTTTTACCATTGGCATGTGAAATAACATTGGTTCTTCCACCGTAATAAACATTTAATTCAGTATTACACGCTTTACAAGTTGCTTTTTTATCATCCAATTTAAATTCTTTCAAAAAAAGGAAAATCTTTAACCCATTCAGTTTGAAATGAACCTTTTTTCTCTCGTTTTCTCGTCTTCTTCTTCTCTATCGTTTCGTCATCGATTTGTTCAATTTGTTGTACAGGCGATAGTTGACTGACAGCTTCTAAATTTTCCTTTTCCTCCTCCATAGCTATAATAGACTATGTTATTGATGAACAGCCTGATAGAAAAACCTGACTAACAAAGATATGTTCGAAAAGGCAAAGAGAGGAAGAAGAATAGAAATAAAGCAGAAATGGAAGCAACATAATTGGCTATATCAATAGCCTATGAGTTTTCACAGTACACCCCCGCGTATAGGCAATTTAAAATTTTTATATGTCGTAATAAAAAGGCAAAAAGATGAAATTCCCGAATTCCAGACCAAGTCCGGACCACGGACCACTTCCGGACAAAACTTCAAATTCCTTATTTACTACTTCAAAGTATAATCACTGTTGAAAGTTATTCACAAAGACGGTGCATACATTCAGTAATTGTTTTGGCTCTACACTGTTCACAAGGAGAAATACATAAATGTGGACATACCAATAAGCTATTCATGATATTCTGACAAGCAAAGTAATCTAAAATAAAACAAAGTTCTTGCTATTGCTATTCAGCCCTCTTACGCTCAAAATAATTTAGAGCTTAGAATTTTTCAGACGTTAACATTTCTTCATCTTTTTCAGCGTAAACAAGATTGTTTGGACTTCTTTTTCTTTCATATAAATAGCAGTATATATTACAAAATGTATATATAAATCTCATGCACGCACATGAAAAAAGTTAAGAGTGACAATGTATATACATAAGACACGTGTCTCTGTCAAGTATAAAGAAGTATATATTGAAATTGCATATAGGAACAAATACACGTGGACCTTTCAGACAAAACAAAAACAAACCTTTTCCTTACTGTACTTATCTATCTTACGATCTTTCTGACTTCGCTTATCAAAAGGCTAAACGTTTATTTTTGCTTCGTTGGAAAGATGCATTTCTGGAGTCAATGTGCCTAATAAGAATGGACTTTTTTTCTTTGACTTCTTTTGAACTCAAGGAATTTTGGTGCAAACTAATTAACTTTTCACATCAGATTTGGGAGATTCTTCTCTACTCATATATAGAGGTATAGAACTTCCTTTGAAAATTATTATAAACTAGTCAAAAGAAGTTCAAACAATCCTGTTTACGCTGAAAGAGATGAAAAAATATTAACTACTACTGAATGTATGCACCGTGAATAACTTTCAACAGTGATTATACTTTTTATGATCCAGTTAAGAAAATTTAGACTAATTTCTTTTGGATAAAGTTAAATAAATTTTTTAGCCTACTGGAGAAACAACCAGAAAGAATATGAGACTATGAAGAATGCACCGTCCTTGCTTGCCTTATTATTCTCCTGTGATCTGTTCTTGAAGACAAATGCCGAGTAAAACAGACCGTAATTTCGTCTAAAAGAGATTACGTTATGCTGCTTTAAGAAAGCAGATATATAATTTGGAATACTTTTAGAAATGCCTATGAAAAAAATTCTTGAGCTTTGATCATTTTTTTCGATCACCTTAAATATAATACAAAAAAAAAACGATGGGGAAGTATAGACTCGATAGCTTAGTGGAAAGAGCAGAAAGAAAGAAATTATTACGGCGTGGGTTCGATTCCTCCTCGAGTCGTTATATTTTTGTTGCTTCTTTTTGTTTTTTTCTCTTAAAAACTTTCCAAAAAATTGTTTGCTTCCCTACTGGCAGTACCCTGGGCCAGTTTTGATGGATACATATACAATCGACTAGCCTCTGTCCAAAAATGTGGTTTTCATCCACTGTAGTCCTATTTAAAAATTTTACATTTCGGTGATATGACCAAGATAAGCACTAATAAATGACTGACCACTTTTCATGGCTGATCACCCTTTCAGGACAATCAAGGCAGAGCCTAAATTTGTCATATGAGCATCACAATATCGAGAAGCATATTTCTGCAAAATTTCATGATGGTCGGATGCATGGTTGTCGAAATACTTGCCTAGATGGTGTGTGCTTGCTCGTCTTTTTCTCTGATATATCTGAGAAACGATCAAATGAATGTGCAAAAATTGCTTTAAAACATTTAGAACGATCTAAGAATAAATAAAAGAGACGTTTTGTATGTAGTAGGCTGCTCTTGCTTTATCGCATTCACAGTGATACCACCTATAATTATTTCAAAATTATTCTGCAACCCATCGCCAGGGTGACACCAAAATTTTGTGATAACCCTTTTTGGATATGCTGAATCTGATTTTTATACTTTCGGGCCTTAATTCCGCCCTTCTCAATAGGTCATTCCGGCCACATGCTATACATAAATGTCGACTTTTTATAAATTAGTGCAATAGGAAAATACGTAGTTGGAGCAGTGCAGTGTATGAAAGATCGGCAGATCGAATCTAGGAGAAGAACTTCAAAAGTTGTTCTAATCGAAAAACTCTCCTATAAACAGTATTCTCTACAAAAACCTCGTTCTAACCGCTCGAGAGAGTTATACAAAATCAACTTTTGTACCTTATCACCAGCATTGCTAGTAAATGGTTCGTGGTACACTTTGTGTCGACGTTAAATAAGGTCGGCATTTATGCATACTATAGCTAATAGTAACATGTGAGTGATCACTTGCAAAGACTATTTAAATATATACGTAAGTGTACGGTCATCATAACTCGTAGTTTCCTATTCTGATATATAGATCTTTTTTCTTCTTCTGACATGGAAAATGTAGAAAATGCACATATTATTGTTGAAAAGCACACATACAATGTTGCGTCTTGAAGATTTAGCTAACGAATTACTACTCGAGATTCTTGCGCATATTTATGTTGTCAATTTATCAGCCAACAGAAGAAGTCAGACTGTTTTAAAACTACAACTTAGCAAAATAATAGATCAAGTTCGACACATTTTCAAGTATTAAACACAAATATCTTAAGACTTGGTGAATTAAGTAGACTTATGCATATTCAACATAATCCATTTTAAAGGAATAGTAGTTTTGCTTTCTCAATAATAATCAAGTATAGAATTCATCTGTTGTTTTTTCATCCCTCTCAAGAATATTTAAACGAAAGATAACTCTTCATATTATCGTAATGTTGCAATATGACTAATGCATTTTTGAAAAGAATGACTAGAGACAGAAATAAGAGCTTTTTATTCATGGTCACAAAAGTATTTATTCTAGTTACGCTTCGATTAACCTTTCTTTGTGTTGAATCAAATTTCAGGTAAAATGCTGACGTATCTTCCACGGTGAAGTGTCTGAATCTGTCAACAGCCGAGTCTTATAATCAACCGTACTGCATCTTATACAACGTACGTATGCGTCTCGTCCGTAGTGAGCAGTTTACCTTGCGACATTTAAGATCTACAACAGCAAGAGTTTCAGCTTTGCAACGGAATAAGATAAGTAAGTAAGAATCATATTTCGAAACTTTCACCTTATTATGCTTCGGACCTATTCATAAGTTGCACGCCTCTTTCTATTGTACTTTTAATACATTGTGTAAAGCACTTAAATGACACAAGAAAACCAAGGGCAACAATTGATGAAGCAGGTATGCTGTCTAGATCGTTCTTTGTTATTCTTCAGTTAGGACGTTATTATTATCGCTTTTCTCTCAACTAATAAAATCAATATACAGCTTTCATATCTTGTTTTCGCTGTCTCTGGGACCTATTCATAACTTGTACGCCTGTGACCATCAAAAACCTTTTCACCGAAAAGATACTGAACCTTGAATGTTGAATTTTATGGCGCTACAAGAAAAAGTAATCAATTTGTTGACTATTTGTTGTTTTCAAGACCAACATTTGACGCTGAAGTTGCAGTAAAAACTGTATTGAAAAAATTAAAGATTCATTAATATCGTCCGTTGCTAACGAAAGTTCGTTTTCGCCTTTCTGATAAGACTAATAATGTTTACTGTGATTAAAGATCTGTAGCTACATTCCTGTTTCTTTCTAAACAAAAGAAAGATTTGTTTACGCGTAAATGGATGTTATTTTTTCTATGTTAGTATTTTGTTTATCGCCAAGCATTTTTTGTACTACTCATCATGTAAGTTATATTTTTTTATGCAGCACTAAACTGTCTTAGTCCTGAATATTTATATGAATTTGCAAATTTTCTACTTTTGTTCTCATTAGTAATTTGCTAATCTTTTTGAAAAGTGTGTTCTTTTCCTTCAGTTCTAAAGAAAGATGTGCTTGTGCCTCTTTTATATGTATTCGTTCATACTTTTCTCAAATATTGTACTTTTTTGCTGCGTAAAGTAGGTTCTTCAATAATAGAACAAATTTATTTTATTGAAATAATCTCATTTCTGCTTTGGCTTCAACTGTCTTTACCAAATGGATAAGTAATTATTTTTTGATTTTCTATACTAAATTTTTTTGAATGTGCAAAATTTGTGACTATTGTTTACTCCATTATTTTTCTTATGCCAATAAAAGCCACATTTTTCATTAGGCAAATAATGGATATTTCTTGTAAAAAATACTAAACAACAAATGAGGGCCATTACAAACAGACTATGAGATTCACACAAGATGCGAATCATTCCATATCGTCTGATCAAGTTACTGAATAATTTTTATCAGAATACAGAAAATAAAATCCAATAATTCACTTTGGAAAAGATTTTTTCAGAAGATATGATAACACATCCAAAAGGAGAACCAAACGCAAGGAACATGTTCTCCGAAAAACTAAAAAATAGAAATGTGTTTTTCGACATGATGTTTTCTGAAGAACAAATGTCCCAAATAGGGATCTGCAAAAATGAAAAACTCAATTTCTGTTCTTTCGGAAAATGAAAAAATCAGCTTTGCCAATTTTTAGAAAACTTATATCAGATCCCCATTTGGGACAAATGAAAAACACAGTTTCAATTTTCTAAAGAAGTCCTGTTTTCTAGAGTGTATAGCTGTTTTTCTTCGGTCATCCTCTAATCCATGTTGATTCACTAATCTCGATAAAGTATTTACAACTTGTACAACATCCCTGCACATATTAGTTAAAATTCGTAAACTTCTTTGTCGGTGTGCATCCATTTTTAAGGCAAAAGAAAGAAGAAACTGGGGTGTGCTGGTCTACTCACCTTTCTGAGCAGTTTTGACGCTTTTTGATGTTTTTCTCGATTCCAAGTGAAAATTATTTTATTCTTTTGGAATCAGCGTCAAGTTCTGTATCAGATGATATAAAAGGTTCAGTATCTTTTCGGTGAAAAGGTTTTTGATGGTCACAGGCGTACAAGTTATGAATAGGTCCCAGAGACAGCGAAAACAAGATATGAAAGCTGTATATTGATTTTATTAGTTGAGAGAAAAGCGATAATAATAACGTCCTAACTGAAGAATAACAAAGAACGATCTAGACAGCATACCTGCTTCGCAAATTGTTGCCCTTGGTTTTCTTGTGTCATTTAAGTGCTTTACACAATGTATTAAAAGTACAATAGAAAGAGGCGTGCAATTTATGAATAGATCCGAAGCATAATAAGATGAAAGTTGTCAAAATATGTTTCTTACCTTACGCTGCAAGGTAAATGAATGTATCTACCGACTTATAATGCCCACGGAAAAGTTAATTCTATAATAGCAAATACAGCAAATACCCTTAGCAACTATTCATACAACATTATTTGTTAGTTACGCTTCGATTAACCTTTCTTTGTGTTGAATCAAATTTCAGGTAAAATGCTGACGTATCTTACACGGTGAAGTGTCTGAATCTGTCAACAGCCGAGTCTTATAATCAACCGTACTGCATCTTATACAACGTACGTATGCGTCTCGTCCGTAGTGAGCAGTTTACCTTGCGACATTTAAGATCTACAACAGCAAGAGTTCAGCTTCGCAAAAGAACAACTCCATTTTTCGCAACTTTCTCAGAATGTTTATAGATTTGACCTGTATTACTCATATTAGAAGCGAAGAGCAGTCTTATTTTTAAATCTTTGTAGAGGAAGAAAACAATTTCGGTTCCGGACAGTCCGAACATCCGCTCTTCCTCAACCAAAAGGAGAACAACACCGACACATATCTCACGAACACCAACGGCAAATTGAATGGTAATGATAATGACGACAGTTACCAGCAGTTGGTACTTATCCACTCTGTTAATGCTGATGATTGTAGCAGCACCGCAACCAGCAACGTCAGTATCAGCAGCATCTAATACAATTAAAAAATGTTTCAATGAAATAAGCGAAATATACCTTCGCCAATACAACAATGTCTATGGAAATGCAATTCTACTCTCCTGCCGGTGGCCTAATGGAATTAGACTCCAATCAAAAGACGAATGGTATTTCTTTTAGTGATTTGGGTGGCTTTTACGAGTGTAAAGATCAAGGAAAATCAAGAACGAAGTTATCACATCATGCTATTTATTATAATGAAACAGGCAATCAGAGTGTTGTTACAACAAATTCAGACGTTAATTGCCTTGGAGGTTAATCTAACCTCTCCTGAAAATAAATGCTATAATGACATGGCTGGTATTTATGTCACACGCTATTCAGATGGAAGTTATGCTCTAATAGTCATGGTTCCATCGGGTTACTCCGTCCGACGGAGTTTTTTTGTTCGATAAAATAAGTAACTCACTTTTCATTCTTACTGATCTTTCTTCTGCGTATTCGATTGTTTCGAATATTCAATGAATTTATTCTTCTGTTACACTGAGTTGAAAAGAAAATTATTATACATGTTGTGTCTCACGATAAGAAAAAAAAGCAAAATGAACAAGAAGTGGACGATCAAGGAGAATAATAAATGCGGCTTAGAGTAGAACGATAATAGAGCTATTTTTCTTATAAATGCCGATTTTATTATTCTTTTTCCTTGATTCATTTTATTATTCATTTGGCTTCTTTTTTCGTATCTTGATAAACATTATACAGTAGTCTTACTTGCGTTAGATTCATGTTCGTCAGTTTATAAGTGTGATCAAACTGAACTAGTAGAGGGATTATACAGACAGGAATGTCATTGTAGTGAGAAACACAACGATAATTGAGCAGAAATCATCAAATTTTTCTAAGATCCAATGTGACTCTCATGACCCGAAGAGAAAACCGGAAAGTCATGATGGTCAGAAGAGTTTACTCAACTGCTGAACATAAAAAACTATGATTTTTCTTATGCTCAGCTGTGATATTAATAGACATATAACTCAAGAAATACAATGTACCTTTTTCTACAAAACAGCTCAGCGTAGAGTACAACTTGTGTTCTTCAAACTGGCATAAAAATCGGAGAGGGGTATATCCTAATTATTCTAATTTTAATTTTCGAAGTTGGCAGAATGTAGGGAACATTTACATTGAACACTGCTTCTTTCGAATATAGAATAAATGAAGCTCGATCAAAATATAAATTTTTTCCTTTGCTTATTTTGTTCTTTGAAGCAGTGGAGTGCGTCGTTGTATATATGTGTCTAGTACGTTATATTTCATCGAAATGTTCATTTATTCTATGTTCGAAAGAAGCAGTGCTCACTGCGAGTTTATCCTATACTCTACCAACTTCGCAGATTAAAAAGTTAACAAATTTGAAAATACCCCTCTCCAGTTTTCCTGGCAGTTTGAAGTACACAAATTTTACTCTGTATCCAACTATATTTTAGAAAAAGATACGTTATACTTTCTGAGATAAACGGCTGTCAATATCATAGCTAAGCATAAGGAAAATATGTACTTTTAATTGCCATCGTAAATATTTCTATCAGCATTTATATG
>CAJNOQ010004764.1:0-16762 GCA_905250885.1 Didymodactylos carnosus | reverse complement strand
AAACATTCTCGTCACATAATAAAAATATTTTACATTAAATAAAAACGAACTATGGACGAAACTCGAGACAATGAAAGAAAAGAGTGAGATTCATTTTATCACTGCAGTTATATGATAAAACAAATCTAAAACGTGTATGGTTTAAAAATACATTGGACGGTGGTGGATAAAAATTAAACGGAAAGAAGATAAAAAAAATCATAATAGAATAAACTGGAATGTTTTTTTTCAATGAAAAAAAATTATTGTTTTTCTAATATTGTTGGATTATTCATTAAAATACCAATTAAAAGTGTATCAATATAATCGCGAAGACGTTTATTCGTTTTATGTTCATTATCCAATCGTTTTAAGAGCTAAATGAACATAAAAACATATATTAGTAAGTTCAGTCTTGGTAAATAAGGAAAGAACAAAAATACAAAGGAAAAGAGAGACATGTATCATAGGCATATAGAGAATGCACGTGCAAAACTAGTAAAAATCCTTCTGTATCATATATATATATATATGTATATCTACAGAAGCAATGATTTGAATTTTGATATACATTTCGTCGACACAATGAATGAAGAGTAGTTAGTACATAGATTTACAAACTCTTTTCATTTACAGTCTAAACGGTTTCTTATTTACTTCTTTCAAAATAGTGCACTCTAATCGTAGTAAATATTATGACGATGTCTTCTCATTTAACTAGGAATGATGAGAGTAGAATTAGAGGAACTATTAAACATTTTCTAGATTTGTTCAAGCAATAAGAAGAGTTAAACAAGAGAGAAAATAACAAACAACACATAAATACACACAATAAGCACCATTCAGATACACACTTACTACAAGAAGATTTTAATCGATTAAATAAAGTAAACAAGCAGATCTAATGAAAACACTGTAGACAAAAGCAGAGAAGACATGCGTTGGTAATAGGGGATGCTTTTGGTTAAGTTAAATTAGCATAACAAATTTTAATGTTAAAAAGGCCCAATTGATTACAGGCGGCAGTACTTGTCATTATTAGCGTTTGTCGTTGTTGATGGAACATATATGATTGGTTCATTGGTCGATTCGGTTGGTGTTATTTGGGAATTTGATTCTTTAGCTGTTATTGTGGGTGTGGATAACGTAGTAGTGAGTGGTGAAGGTGTAGAAATTTCTTTTGGAAAAGTTAATGCTGACATTCCACTTCCAATGGATAAACCGTTTGCGGAACATTTAACTTCTAATAATTGTGGACTGTTCTCCATGATCACCATTAACATTCGTTCAATGTATTCACGGTATCGGTCATTAACACGAAATTGTTCTCTCAATTTCTTCATGAGCTATAAGTATTGGGATTCGCTTTAAAGATAACAGTTTGTGGCTTAATCGAGTCAAAAAATTCCGTCTATCGTGATAATTTCGTTATATTTCATACATACAGACTCAAATTAAGCACATATCAATATAGATCGAGACTAAATGACACTAATGTGTCTCTATTAAATACTACGATTGTTTTTGACAGTTTTAACTCAAATTGTGAAAATGGTCATATCATCCATTGTTCTTTCCTCGTTGTCAACTCTCTTGAAGGTAGCATCTATTTATCAGTATTTAAACTCTCTATAATTTCTCGGTTGAAATGACGAAAAAAAATTTTTAAGTAATAAGAACGCTGTTCACACACTTCATTGTGCATTGTCAATTATCTGTAGTCTACGAGATCCAAACCTCTAGTACATTTTCTATGTCTATGTATATTTTCTTTTCCTCTTTTTTTCGTTTCTCGCTTAAGTGTCATCTTGTGCAGAAGCCAAAAAGTAAACATTTGTTTATATATGATCCTTCAGTTCAACGAACTACTGATCTATTGCTATGAAAATTGCTCCACTATGAACCTTACGAGTTCAATGCTTTTCCTAACTTAGATTAACCGAAATGATATCTAGCAGCATTGGTGCATTTCTACTTTCAATTCAAAATTTTAAGCTTGAATTCATTTTTTTACAACAGAAGAGTAAAAAAAAAAAAATTAAGATCCTTCTATTCAAAGAAATTTATAATACTTGACAAGTTTTTCAACGCTGATGTATTGAAAATAGTGTTAATTCTACTCTACAAAAAGAAGGTTTTGAGAAAGAATACGATTAATATCTGAACACAGCAAACCAGCGCATGCACGTATGTCAGTAAAAAAAAAGAAAGATATATCCTAGAACTCGCATGTTTGACACGTCACGACAAAAGAAACAACAAAGTTCAGATTTTTCTCTTGTTCAGAAATGACAAAGTAAATGTCATGAAAGCTTGTTGTTATCCAAATACAACTACATACCTCATCTTTACTTAATTGTTCTAATTCTGCTGCCCAAGATTCATCCGTCGTATTTAATAACGATCTTCCTTCATTAACATGTGCACTCAATAGTCGTGCTTCAAGTTCTTCATTCTGTTGTTTTAATCGGTCATTTTCCTTAAATAAATTAATTCGATATAAAATAATTGATACAGATCTGTGTAATTTTATTTCACATACAAGTTTTAATGATCTCATTTGTGAATCTAAATCTTGTATTCGAGTTTCAGAATTTTTTAAAATACTTTCTGTTCGACTTAATGTACGACCCATCTTTTGTTTTGATGAATCTATCATTAACTGTTCATTAAGCTAGAATGATCATAAAAAAAATATATCTACAGATTATATTTGCTAATTTTCTATTTCGTACTTCAGCACAAATCTTTTTCTCTTGTTCAAGTTCTTCACGTTGTAATCGTAATTGTTCTAATAGTTTTGAATTGTCATCTGATAAATTATTACAATTTATTTGACTATCTTGTAATAGATCATCAAGATTTTCAATTTTCTACAAAAATAAAAACAAAGAAATATACAGTATAATGAATGTACAAGAAAATAAAATTTTAAGAAAAAGACAATCAACTTACACTATTTAATGATTTCATATTGTTTTTTAATAAATTATTATCGTGCTGAGTTTGTTTTAATTCAAGTTCTATGGCATTTATCCTAATTAAACATAAGAAAATAAGATAAAGTTAATTTTGTCCTTAAGAACAAAGTTTAAAGACACAAAGTAAAAATAACAGACAGATATAGACGTATACGCAGTACCATACGGCGAGAGAAAAAAGCAGAAGGAATGGAAAATTTTTTGGGAAAAAATCATAGAAGTACGAGAACACGATATCATCTAGCATCATTATTTCAACACAATAACCAAATGGTAATGATGATGATGATGACATCAGTTTGAGCTTTTTTCCTCATTGAAGAAAAGTGGACGAAAGATTTTGCTGTCAAATATTTTAGGAGACAAAGTGGGAGAAAGAATGAGATTGGTTACCAAATCTAGGTAAGAACTCAAAAACGAAATTCTTGGAAGAAAAGAGATTGTTCAAGAGAAAAGTTTTATTTTCCAAAAGCAGGAGGGACCTACGTTCCATTACACTCCCCCTTTGATCACGGCAGTGCGTATACGAACAAATAAACAGGATAGAATATTAAAACAAAATAAATTATTATTAATCCTTTTCTTCAAGTTAGACTAACTTATAGACTTTTCTCTAATAGCGTATGGTTTGATGAACGCTTTAGCAATTACTAGATCACTGCTTAGGCGTATGTATTAGTTAACACATATCTTACCAGATAAACTAAAGTTCTGTACACAAATAGAGAAGATTTTGTCAAAGAAAGACTAACAGATGTTTTGTTAAAAAAAGCACCGTTATATTTAACATAGTTATATTTAGGTAATTGAATAACAGTGTATGAAAGTTATTTTTGCTAGAAGTCCGCCTATATATGCAGCATACCTGTCCTGATTAGATTAGTTAGAGCATATTTGATTTTGTTAGATGAGAAGAATCAATCACTCGATCGTAATTTAGATCTGTAATTCTTGTTTGTTATAAAGTAATTTAGATTCACTCAAATATTTAATTTTAGCATGCAATTGGGATAGACAGAGAGTAAGTAGAGAGGGTAACTAAGAGTGTTATATTAGGGCTACAAACTAAGCAGACACACGTTTCAGAATATCTAATAGGTTTGAAAAGTGAAACTACAAATGTAGACGTGCAACATGAATATACAAGGAACAGATAAAAGAAAAGAAAAAATAAGAAGATAAAAAACAGAAATAATGGTAAGATTAATAATGGTGAATATAGATAAAGCATACAAAAACCGTAATCCAACCGACCTCATGATACTAAAATAATATAAAAATTATTTGAAAGAAGATTATCAACAAATTACTATTAAAGAAATGAGTATTTGTGAAACGATCTGTGATATCGAGATATCAAAATTTACGTACTTCATAGTGTTAAAATATCTATGAGTAATCGAGTTAGTTCAACACGTAAGAATGTTGAAATCGTCACAAAGTCTAATTACTCATTCTGTATATGGTATTATCCTCTCTATCAGTAATTATTTTTATTAGCAAAAAAACAGTTTCAGAGTGTACTCTTTTTTTACCTCGATTGTAATGTATCTTTTTCACGTATAAAAACGCGATCTTTGTTTGTCTAAAATTAGGCAATATGTAATAATAATAATCCTCTAATATCATTTGATTTCTACATACAATCAATTCACTATATCTCTGTTGTTCTGATTGAACTGATTTGTTATGTTGAGACTGTAGATCGTGTAAACCTTCTTCGAGTGCTAGTAATCTAAAATGAGATTAAAAGATGATCAGAGTGAAAAAAAATTCTTCAGATAAATATCATCCTATACCTTTGCTTTAATTGTGTATTTTCTACTTGTATTTTTGATAAGCGTTCTGTTGTCGAATGTTTTTGATCTCTTAGGATTTCTATGTCTCCACGGAGTACTTCTACCTAAAAAGTATAATGTTAAGAAAATTACAGCGTAAGAATAATAGATCTTGAAAACGTTTTTTTTAAAGCTTAAGTATTAGACTTGAAGGAACTATTACAAACGTTTTAAATAATAAACAAGAATAATAAATTTACATGAATAAAGTTAGATTAAATATGCAAATGATATTCCTCTCCTGAACATAACGAAATTAAACAGAGAATAGATAATATTTATGTTTACCGTATCTTGTAATTGTTGATTCTCAAGATCTGATAGCTGATTAAAATTTGTCACACTACTATTTTGTTTCAGTTGTCTAAAAAATAAAATAAAATGTTTTAGTCAACTATTTTACATTTGCACTAGACAATATTATTTAGAATAGAAGATTGATTAAGAATGATCTCTAGTATTATCAACGTACATTTGTTAGACATGTTGTTGTTTTTTCCACAACCCTGTTATTATCGTGAGAAGCAAGTTATTGTATACGCATGCGTTATTGAATGTAAGACGAAGATGCAAAAAGATGCAATGACCCTCTCTAAGAATGATTTTTAAATAACGATTCAACAGAAAAAGTAGAAAAGTCATTAATCAGGTGATTCAGTGTCGATCTTTTGATATGATTAAATTTATTCGACTCTTTGAAACAAAATAACATTTATAATCTCTCACTAACACAGTGAAATAGAATTAAATTTTGTGGATCATTGAAGCAAAATACATTAAATAATACACGATAAATAGGCAATGAAAAACTCACCGAGCAACTTGTCTCGTTCTAAAAGCAGTATGACACACTGGCATAATTAAAACGAGACGAATAAGATCTAATTAAGCAGAAGCTACTATTTTATCATTCAGCTATCGATCAAGTTAAAATGAAATATCAAATTTTTACGTACGAAGGACGTGGTGGTGTTCGTTGAAATTCTGAATCTGTTGAATAATCACTATTTCCGTTTCCTGTATATTCTTCGGGATCAATCCTGTTGTTAATTGAGAAGTTTATCTAATATTTTGCTCTAGATAGATAATAGTCGATAAAACATACTTTTCGTTTGGAGACGGTCGAAAAACAGAGTCAATACTGTTTTTGGAATTATAATCGATGTGATTATTTGTCAAAATTTTTGGTGTTGAACTAATGGTGTTTACGGTTGGTGGTGTTCGAGATGGAGGATGATGATGATGATGATGATGATGATTTGGATCGTAGGTTTCGTCAGCGTCGTACTCGATAAATGTTGTCGTCGATCCGTCTTGATTCTAAAAAGTAAGTCGATAAAATTGTTATGTGATTAACGAGAAAAGAATTAAGAGCATTTTCAAACTGAATGATAATCTTTCCCACAGACACTTCACATAATGAACGTGAACAATGAGTAACAATCACATATAAATCAAACCTTTTTTCATTTTTCTCTCTCATAATCTATCATTCTAATCGATAGCAAGAGAACATATGATCAATTATTTATTAGCGAGCCTTTTCACCTCCTTTATCACTTCTAACGTTCATGGTATAGAAAATGTGTCAATCTTTTTCAGTGAATTATTCTAGAAACAAAGTGAATGTGATAAAAGAGATTTTTAAAAAAGAAAACATTTAACTTTAAACGTACAAGGCTACGACGATCTGAATCTTCAACTAATGAATTTTCTCTACTTCGTCTCGTTAAATCAGATGCAACTTCTTTCCAAGTTAATCCTTGTAGAGAGCTTATTTGTCCAATACCTAAAAAGAAAATATCATCTATGAATGTATGAAATGAAGAGAAAATAAATTATTTTATTTTACATACCATCACAAAATTGGTCATAATTAATTAAACCAGAATTTGTTGGATCTAATGCTTTAGTTATACTGGCAAGTTGCTTAAAAGTGACAAATAAAAATGTTTACTTCATTGTAATATTTAATTAATGTACAAGATAAATATATTATATTAAGTATCATCCATTCAACAGAATGATTCAGTAATAGAAATAACTAATGGAACATCAAGAGCAAGAAAAAGAACAAAAATATACTTTCAAATAATACCGATGCCTCTTAATAAAAATAAAATAATATACAAAAAATCTATGGTTGAACTATACAAATATATTCTAATTGTTTTTATATGAAACACATGTCATTCACCGAACGATTATAGTAATTTCTTCTGAAGGCAACAGAATGCAATTGAAGAAACAAGGACATCTAATAGTGGTAAAATATATATCTAATTCGTCCACTCAACGAGATATTTAGTGCATAGCAGTTTATATAAATGACTTTCAAATTTTTTAAAAGTAATAATACAGAAGAGAACAGAACTGTCGAATTTCTTCTGTGTTACCTAATGCCTTTCAACAATAAAATAAAAAGAAACAGAGAAATCAAAATGTATTTGATTTCTCATCATCATCATCATCACTAAGAGAAAAAATACTCAAGGTAAAAAGAAACTTTTCAACTTAAAATAGCGAGACGATTGCAAAAAGATAACAGCCACTTAGTTTAAACGTTTGCTGTAACTACATGAACAATCTCAAAGACGTAATATGATTGACTAATCGATACATAAACAACAACGAAATAGCTAATTCTCTATTCAAAATTAAACGGAATAGTCGGTCATTCATGAGAATAAATCGAGGATTTTGTAGCATTATTATAAAGAGTAAAAAAAGAAAATTTAAACAATTGAATGCTTAATTTTAATAAAAAATATTTCTTTCTACAATGCATTAAACCATCTCTTTCAGTAGTGAACTCTATTACAAACAAAAGATTAGTTTAAACGAAAGTATTGTCATTCACTTGTTATAAAACTGTAAATGTTAATGAAGCAACATTATACGTGAGAAATATTCTTATTCAAAAAGATACTAAATTTTATAATACATTCGATAAATTAGAAATAAGTATACATTTCAGATGTAGTAAGATGTTTGATCAACTTAAAATCGATAAATTCTATAAAAGACGTGAGAAATCTAAAATGAACATGATAATACGAAATGAAAGTAACAACAAACACGCAAGATACATTTTGCCACTATTTTATTTTATTTACTTTTAAACAAAAAAACATTTTTCTATCATTACTTACTTCAGCGTCTGAATAATAATTTTGAGCTATATCAATAAATCTTGCTATACGTATTCTACCTTCGCTATTTTCATCTAATATATGGAATACATGGCTTAAATCTAAATCCATTATCTTAATTGACGACAAAAAGAAATGATTGTTTCATTACTGCTTGTATAAAATAAAAGCATGTAATAAAAATTCAAGATGGTTATAGACTACAATCAACTTTTAATCTATCTAAAATATAGAATAAGATATACAATAACAACAGATGATAGTTGTCTATACATTAATATCAAAGAAGTCCAGCATGAAATTGTTTTAGAAAATTATCTTATAAATATATATTGAATTTATAATCTATTGTGTATAAGTCTATGTTTGTTTTCTGTTGTTTCATAATTATTTACATTTCATCTTTTCTCTATTATATTGTTACCAAACAATTTGTGATATTCCTTGTTGGCTCTTCAACTAATAGTACAATGTGTAACAGTAAATCTGTCTCTCTTTTTATTTCACATATTTACTCCAATTCAATGATAAAAATACTCTCTCATCTTCTTTCAACTCTCTCTATCTCACGCGTATAATTACCTATATTTTCATTCTAATCGAACAAAAATAAACAGCAGCAGCAGAAATAACTGCCATGAAGATACCGTTTCATCTTTTACACACACACACACACACACACACACACATATACACAAATTCTTTAAAAAAAACTTCTCCATTATTATTATCATTTTTTGATCTTTTGTCACATACAAATATATCGAAGAATAGAATTTTTTTGTCATAAAAAAGACAAATGTATTTATATCACATTTCATCAATATAGAAAGAGAAAAAGAGAGAGAGAAAAAAAGAAATTGTACAAAAAGAAATAAAGAATCAATTATCTGACGTGTGATTTTTTTTTTTCATTCATTTGTCGATAGTTTATATGTTGATTGAACATTTATAGTCCTCCATAGGTAATATTTACTCTGACGCAGAGTCTAATTGTGATATGATACGTGAGGAGTGTACGTGTGAGAAAACGATAGTACATGTCAATAATAAAAAATACATGGTGAAAAACGAAAAAGAGAGGAAGAATTACTTCTTAAGCAATGACAATAAAATCGTATGTTTTAAGGAAAAAAGCAGCCATTTATGATAATAATAATGATGAACTAGTTTTTCTTTTGTACTAAGATTTATGACTTCTACTTTCAATTTTGTTTTCAGGGCTTCTTCTATTTGTATATGGAGTTTATTTTTTCGCCACTCTTAACAGATTATAAATAAGTTTCACATATTTTATTAAGAAATCAGACCAAATTTTTTTGCGTAATTCTGGAAGTTAGATTCAGATATGACTACTAGTGTGTGTGTGTATGTGTGAGAAAGTGTATTTTGCTCTTTCACCATAGATTCCAATATAGACATGCAACATCTGTGTGACAAAAGTCAAAATATAAAAGACATGTATTTATAAAATAGACATTTAAAAAAAGAAATTGTTAAAAAAGACTGAAAAAGAAAGACTGGGTGTCTATTCAAAATGAAAATAATTTGCAATTCCTTTATAGAATTGAACAGAATATTTCTAGAAAATAAATGGCTTATACATAGTGTGTGTGTGTGTGTGTTAGTGCTAGTCAAATTTGACCAATAGACCAAAGAAAATAACTATTATCAATTCACTGTCGTATGGACACTGGTGTATTATACTATCTAACAGCTGCTCCATAAAAGGAAATGCTTTCTTTCGGTAATGTTGTTCAATACTATATGTTCGTCATTAAAATTTTAATCCAAATACTATAGAAAAATATCAATGAACTATTCCTAAATTTCTAGATTAAGTATAAAGAAGAATATGTCATCAAAGATCTACTGATTATAACCCTAAATGAGAATGCAAAAATGGATGAATTTCTTAACTCGGAAAGACTAATATTCATTTCTCAATTATCCTTGATAGACCAGATCCTTATGATTAGTTCTGCTACTTTGACACAATAGAACGATAATTACCGGAAAATCATCATTATTTGTATCTGTATAAAAACAAAAACCATCACCGATCGATAAATAGTGGGAAAATAAACACAGCTGAGAAAAAACCATTACGAACAACCAATCACTGAGGTAATCTGTAATTAACAAGTTAAATAAATATTTTAGAAAATAACGTTGTAAAAATTGAAATAATTTGTAAATGGATGAAAATTACAAGACTTTCCGAAAATTGAAAAATCGGTTTGAATATGTGAAGGAAAATCTAGAAGATAAGAAGTTTCAATAAACTAATTATTCGATGAAAACTCACAAGAAATAAAATGAAAAATCTACTTTTGAGAATCTAAATAAAAGATGTTGTTGAATTCTAAACTTTTTCTTGCCAGAGATATGGGATCATCGACTAAAGATTTTCAACTTTTCGATATGAAAATCCTTGAAAAAACTTTGCATCCTCAGTCATTTAAAGTTGAATTCATTCAAGTAATCTAGAATCTGTATAATAGCACTCAATATCTGAAATTGATGACTTTTCAGGATTTTGCCGAATGATTCTATTCAAATTTTTTTGACAATATTGGCAAAATACATGGCTTGTGTAGAAAAAAGTTAAGTGTTCAAAAAATGTCTATTCATAAACGTCTCCGTTGTCCACACTATTGATACATACTGAAAAGAGTTAACTTTCACCTACTGGAAAACATGTGTAAAAAATTAGAACACAATAGAAAGTAAAGGAGACAAAATACAAGACCTCTTTTTCATGCGCCATATCATGAGAAATCTCTTCCTCTCTATAGTCAGACAAAGTATAAAATACTTGGGTTTTTCCTGGTGGCAATCATTTTTTACTCTCACACATTGCAACATCATACAAGCTTATCAACTATTACGTGTGAAATACCTTTCAGAGCTCGAAACGAATCGGGAAAACGTGATTCGACTCGGGATAACATTTCTGAAAACCAAATTGGGTCTCTGATACCTTTTCTCGAAAATATCGCAGAATTGTAATAAATTCGAAGCTTGATCTAATGATGACTCAATAACTAAAAATTGATTAAAAACGATTGTCGTTTTAAAATTGATTATTTTTTTCTATAATTTATTGAACGATAATTTTTACTTCGCGCATATATCGATTTGGTAATTCCAATAGATGAGCGCGAAAACGAAGCATAGACATTCAACTAATTAATTTTGTCATGGATAAACGGATCTGTATACATGATTTATTTGTATATACGGTAATTAAGAGCTGTTAATTTTAATACAAACGCAAACAATTGTTAGAGATAGTAATCATCTTCCTTTCCTCTCTCTATTCATCCTTAAAGTGGACATGTAAAAAAGCGACCATTAATCGAACATAACGTTCAACAAACAAACTATAATTACCATGGCCTTTTGTGGAAGGACACAACCATATCCAACGTATAATGACTCATTGTTGAAGTCAAATATGTTCAAAAAAAAAGAGAGAGAAAGAGAATTTATACTTTTATATACGCTTTTGACTATAACCCAATATTGACATGTATGAAAATGATTCATCAGTGATTCTATAAGTACATATTTAGTTTCATTATGAAAACAGTAAAAAATAATAACTATGGTCTTCTAGAAGAAATATTAAAGAAAAATAGAAAAATATTGACATATAACATCAATGACCACTTACACCTACAGATTATCAAATAAATATCAGGTTTAAACGTGATTGTTGGTGATAAAAAAAATAATTATTTACAAAATCGGAATTGTAACTAATAAAATATTCAGCTAGTTGAAATGATCACAATACATTTTAATGAAATAAGTTCAGAAAGTTTGATAATAGTTTAATCGTAGATTGTTGAATGAATAAAGTAAAGGAGGCTTCATTCTGCTCACAGAAAGTAAAATACAATAAAATTTTTTGGCAAACGATTATGACTTATGAATTAAATAGTACTCGAATAAAATCCTATAAAATTTTAAAAAACAAGGCAGGATCAAATCTTCGATTTACATTCTACTAAGCCAGTCTGTCAGTCTGATGATTGTCTCTGGTTGATAATATTAAATATCTTAAAGTTAATTATCTAACCATATATTTTTTAAGTTTCTACGCCTTCTGTTTATAACTCAACACTATGAATAGAATTTTTCTTTCTCTATTTCATGACTTATTCAATATTTACTATAGGGAAGTACGTATTATTATTCGAATATTTTTGTATTTATTCTGTTTAACATGATGAGAGAAAAATGAAATCATAAACCTATTTACATAGAAATTATGGAAATATTTTTTGTTTTGTACGGTATGAACACTCAAGTGAAAAAGAAGAGGAAGAATAAAAAAAACACAATTCAACAAAACGAAATGTTTTTGACATTAAATGTCATGAATATAGAGAACGGAGGCAGGTAAACAACAATCGAATCGTGACTTCTATATTTATGCACCATCAATTTTCGTAAATTTATACTGGCTGATTAATTTCAAATGTTAATTGATTAGAAGGGTTTTTACCACATATTATAATTCATCGTCAATCGTTTACCTTTCAGAAAAATCCTTTCATAAACTTTTGCAATTAATCTTGCGTGCATTCTATTGAACTTAAACGTTTTGAAAAAATCTATCCGGAAATTATCGTATACTGGTGATGAAAAGGATCTACGATCTGATATTTACCGAAGACCGTATATTACCTAGTAGTTGTTGTCTGGCTTAGACTAAAGCCATGTTTAGCCTACAAAAGTTAACGAGCATTAACGAATTTTATCGGCCGATAAAAAGTTAAGTCGTTACGAAAACATGACTTAAGTCGAAATTAAGAATACTGATTGGTTGTACAGTTAATTGAGATCAATAGTTTAGATATGGTCTAAATATTAGAGTGTCAGTAAACCGCATCAGGAAATAAATTCCTGATGAATCATTTACTTCATATATAAGAATGTCATCATCCACTCTTTAATATCAGTACAAAAAAAAACAGAAACTTCTTTAATAACATAAGATAGTAATGCCCTTTGGTATTGCATGTAAACAAAAATTTGTCCTTTTCAAAATCTTAGAACTGTAATATATTGTAAAAATAAACACTATAAATATATTTTTGAATAAGAAATGTATTCAAACTTTGTGAGGTCAATCAAATGATGACTTACGACACGTATACAAATATACGCTAGTCGATTGAAAACAATGTACTTACACATTTTAATGTAAGTTTGTAGTTAACTTTTTTCTATCTATTACATGGCATGGTCAAGACGAAGAAGAAAGAAGCGCAATAAGAAAAAAGATTCACATGCATCTATTTCTTTTTGAATACATGCACATGTACACACACATACATACGTTGTAAAAACATAGAGCGAAATAAGAGATATCGATAGAATTCAAAAAGAACAAAACATATCTAAAGTATCAAGTATCGAAATACTTTTCTCAACCACTCAAATTCAACTACTAAATTTTTTTGATTTTCCGTGTACTATTTAGTATAAAAGAAAACAAACTGATTCGCATACAATCTCTTATTAGCTCCGACCCTTTACATAACAGAAGAAATTCTACCATAGCTTTCGTTTCATATTTTTTCAGGAAGAAAGGGAACTTTCAGGGAAAAAGCCGCATTTTTTCAAAAAAAGGAAAGTTGGTAGGCAAAAAAACCAAAAAATCAAAGCCTTCTGCTGATGAAAAAAAAGTTGGGTTTTGCTTCGGGAGAAAATAAATTTGTAGGGAGACTTTCGCTCAAAATTACAAAAGTTAAAGCGCATTAACGAATCTGATCAACCGATAAAACGTTAAATCATTAAGAAAACATGACTTAAGTCGAAATTAAGAATACTGACTGGTTAGAAAGTTAACTGAGATCAGTAGTTGAGATATGGTCTAAATATTAGAGTGTCAGTAAACCGCATCAGGAAATAAATTCCTGATGAATCATTTACTTCATATATAAGAATGTCATCATCCACTCTTTAATATCAGTACAAAAAAAAACAGAAACTTCTTTAATAACACAAGATAGTAATGCCCTTTAGTATTGCATGTAAACAAAAATTTGTTCGTTTTATAGTAGTATACTATAGTCTAAAAGGCAGCAAACTGATTCGGATACTGTCTCTGATTAGCTTAGACCCTTTAAAGGAGAAATCCTACAGGCCAACACAACTTTGGATAGATCACGAAAAAAGGAGAAGCGTAATCTATCGTCTCATCTAAAAATAAAACTTCAACTAGTACTGTAGGAACAGAACTCGACTATATCCAATTACTGACAACTTCAAAAGACACTTTAGAGCAGAGTCAATGTGTAACTTAAAAGTCTATTGTCAAAAAAACAGAATCTATATCAACATGGACAATAACAAATCTATCCCAATTTCTGCTATAAACCTTATCTTAGTAGTCTTTAGTATTAGCATCCCTCTTATTGTAAACATTTTAATTCTTCACGTACAACATATCAAGTAACAAAAATAACAATAAAGGCTACGCATAATATAACGCTGAATATTCTCACGTTTTAATACATCCATAATTAGTATAAAATCAATCGAAAAGCATGTTGATCAAGAAGAACAAATGATAATTAGGAGATTTTAAAAACGTTCCATATGACCTTTCATGTCGGAGTTGTTTTGCATGACAAAATTACTAAACATGCATTCTATCAATGTCACAAAGAGAAAATGTTACGTTAAATAATCTTTTTTAGTTTAATTTATCAAAAAAAGTGACTGATTGAATTAGTGTTTATAATGAAATTTTCAACTAAAGTGTGATTGCATACTTTCTTTCTATAGCTAAAATGTAAAAAGTTACCATTATACTCCTAACCGTGCACTCTGTTTTTTTGTTTACGCCAAACTTTTTGTCCATATTTTTTTGGACTGCCACTCTTCGCGCATGAAAGTACCTAATTGCAGGTCAATGTTAGAAAATTGTGTCTAATTAATTTCAATTTTTTATATGACCTTTTCGACAGCATTGCAAGTTAAAGAAAACAACGATTTATTTTCTTTATTGTTTTCGTTTCTTGTGTGTGTATTTGAACACACTGAATCCTCGTTGGTCACGGAAACTATCATCCTGTTCGGTAAACTTGTTCTTAAATTTACAAAAAAACTTAACAATGCCATGCGTCTACCGTTTACACACAATGTGTTTAATAAAAACTTGTTCGAGAAATATAAGCATGTATGCTTAAAAAATGTAGTTTGCGAGATAATCAATGGGTAGATGGCAATTAGAGTTAAATCATGTAAATAGCAGTAGTTTATATAGATCTGTAGCCGTGCACACCTGTTTATTCTAGTATTGTTCGTGTTTTTTATTTTTACTCAACAGATGTGGAGATATTTGCTCTTTCATAAAAAAAAAAATTTAGTCTTTTATACTTTATTCTAATCTTACAGAAGGTAAACGGAGCTGATCACACATATAGAAGTGAAAGTGCGAAAAATACGACTACGAAGCAGTAAAAAAACTTCCTAAAAAATTGTTCCGACTTTACCTCCTTTGTTTCAGAACGAATTAGGAAAACCCACTTTGATATTCAAAGCAAAGTGGAAGTCTCATTCTCGAAAAAATGCTCATTAAAAACACCAGTTCTAACATCACATTTCTGCAGTGAAAGACAAAAGGCAGCAACGACGCTTTTGTGCCTCATTACAAAAACTGCACAGAAAATCTTTTTTTTTATTCTCCATTTGCAATCACAATAGTTTAAAAGGCTCACGCAAGTTTGTGTTAGTCAAACCCATTTGTCGTCATTATAACACAAATAAACAAAATGTGTGGTCTGGTAATGTATAAATACCAACTAAATGTTTATTTATATTAATTGATTCGTTACTATCGAATTAGAATAAGAAAAAAATTAACAAGTTGAGTCAAAGATCGGATGATTCATTCGTGACGATCACCGCCTTGCATCGTATTCGTCCTTCTTTCCTCAGTTTTCCTCCTAAATTAAATTTTCTCCCCCTTTTGATATAAGCTTTATTCTTTCATAAAAAGCTTACATCAAAAGGAGGAGAAAATTTAATTTAGGAGGAAAAGTGATGAAAGGAGGACGAGTACAACGCAAGTCACCGCCCTAGACTCGAATTTAGACCTAAGTCGCTCCTATCAAAGTGACTTTATTTACTGCATTACGTCTGACTTTCACGCCCAGGCAAACAGTAGACGCCTACAGCAAATAAAAGAAAAAGTTGTAAAAGTTCAAAACTTGGATATAAACTTCTATCCTGATTGTGCATTTTTTCACGAAATAACACGATATATTTTTCCCCCCCCGTCAGGAAAATGTCTAGTGTAGAAAAGTATTCCTTCCCTTGACTGTAGCTAGGATCTTACACACCGGTAGTCTCTGTGCGCAAAATATGGCTGTTAGATAAGCCAATCATAATGGAGAAAAATAGGATTTTTTTAACCACTAGAGAAAATATATTTAAAGGGATGACCTGAAATATTACTGATGAAGAGAAGAAAAAAAGTTAAACAAACTTTTTCTGTAGTACTGGAAACGATGTCGCCAGAAATCAGTCAATTTTTGCTAACACAAAAAGTTATCTATGGGCAATAAAACTTACAGAGCATAGATGGTCTATCAACGCGAATCGATCAGGAATACTTCCAGCCCCATTGGGATCTTGAATAGGTGCCCTAATCGACACTCCCCAAGAAAGTCCCCAGGAACTCCCCGGGGAGTCCCTCTAAAACTCCCCGGGGATTCCGTAACGGGAGTCCCCCCGGCTTTTTTTGGGGGTGCCCGGGGGGCGCCCGAAAAAAACCGGGGGGCGGCCC
>CAJNOQ010004763.1:0-16763 GCA_905250885.1 Didymodactylos carnosus | reverse complement strand
AGATTTTCGACAAAAAAATTCAAATGGCAATGTCTCGATAGAGAATTTCAAGAGCTATCTACTGACAAAAACATTTTTGACTTTCGATTCTGTCCTCGTACTCAAAACCCTCTTTTACTGAGAAGGACCGAAATTTTCGAAAAAACTTAGATTTCTAACTCAGAACTAATATTATTCAAATGTATTATACATCAAAAGATAGAGCGTCAAAAACTGCATAAGATGATGTATTTGAAATTTGATTATGATCGAATTTTGAGGGACGTTTCTTCAAAAAAAGTTTTGGAAAACACGGCTTATTCCTATTTTTGACGTTTCAAAACGTCACCCGTCCCGAAAGGGTTAACCTCATAAGGCTACCACTTTATACACACTGTGCTATTTTAGATTGTGGTTCTCCGATAACGAGAGAATAGCAACTCCTGCAAAAGACTTTTTATTGGCACTGATTGCGCCTGGATGCCCACTGATGCCGAATAAATTTTTTCCGGCGACCGATGAAATGCCATAAGTACCGGTGCGACGCTGATTTTAAACAGTGCTGCACTGAACTTTTTTTTTTTGTAGGAACTGCACTACGTGTAAGTACGAATTGAAAGAATATGTGTGCATTCATGTAGTTAGTGTGATAGTGATGCCCAGAAGTAGACCGTTATCACATGTAATTGCAAAATGGAACAGACAAGAGGGACTATATTAGGTCAAACTGGTGCTTTCGATCTTTGGAAACAGAAGTAATTCTCTCTTGAAATGTGATTAATTATGCACAAAAAATTTAATTTTGATAAACAACGATCTTTCTTTTTGCATTGTTTGTACGATTATGTTAAACGGAATCAATTGTGCTATTTTCCAGAATTATATAAGTTCCTGTTGCGTTATGTGAACAAAACTTTTTTATATCAGTAATCTAGCAAAGATAGCGCGAATCGTACGAGACATATTCGTTTAATAAATACACGAACATCGGATAATCTCACAATGCAAAAAAGAATCTTATTAAAAATGAATTTGACAAGAAACAGAAATAATCTTACTTAGTCTTGTCTTCTTGTAGTACGGTCGCTTATTTTATCTTTATTTCTAAACCAAATAGAATAGGTTAACGCTGTAGCTAATGACACCCAGCCAAAATATGGTAGCATTAAGCCAAACGCTACTTGATTTATTGGATAAAATGTTATTAAACAGCCACCAATGTTCAAGAGTAACAATGTAATTTCAGCACATGCCTAAAATAAAAAGAGACAATTATTTGTCAGACTATCAGAGTATTGATCTTACCAAGCCAAGTTTGTGTTGACCAAAGAAGATCGGTGTCCATAGCCAGTTTAATAATAGTTGTGACCCGTAAAGCGCAAGTGCTATCTGTCTCTCTTGCCCAATCCCATCACGCCAGATTAAATAAGATGATATTCCCATAAACGTGTAAAGAGTCGTCCATACAGGAGGAAATGCCCAGTTTGGAGGTCGCCAATTCGGACGATCGAGTGTTTCGTACCTGGAAACAATGAACGTGTACATCTTATAGAGATATTTTATTGTATCTTACTTACCATTCTTTGATCGATGATCGAGTAATATAACCGCCAATTAAACCTCCTAGATGAGGTAAAATGGTAAAAGCAATTGCTTTGGACAAACTCATTAGTTTGAAATAACAACAATCATCAAATACAATTTTTATATCTAAAAAAATTAAGTGTTAAATATTGTCGAGAAACTGTGAACGTATTTGACAGTATATTCAATTATGTTTAATATAATATACATGTGAGTTTTGCTATTGAAAACTGTTTTATGAAACACACATATGGAACGAGAATGATAAAAATCGTCAATTGGTCAGACAGCCAATAATCTAAAAAATGATGACCAGCTCATTTCTTTTGTAATTATTTATGAAGATCACCTCAAACCGATACTACATTCTTGCTCAGTGTTTCGCCTATTATAATACATTTAAATAAAGTCATAAAAAGATGCATAACTTTTCACTTTATGACATATGACAGACTATCTTCATTCTTTTTCCTTTATGACATTTTCTACTAGCCTTTAAATTTACCTATCTATTTATCCACATTGTTAAAGGTAAGATAATGTTCTTCTCTCTTCATTAAGAAAATGTACACAAGTCTATATAATTTAAAACTTGATGTTCAGTCACTCATCCTCTCCGTTTCTTTATTCTCTCAAATTCACATGTCTATATAAATTAAATACAATAAGTAAGCGAAGCAAATAAGAATTTTAAAAAAGACAGACATAGATTAAGAATATCGCTTCATCTTTTGTAAGAGAAAAAGAAAAAAAACGTTAACAAGCACACAATAAATTTAATGAGCTAATAACGCAAAATAAAACTTGTGAGGTATAACAAAGAACCAACCAACTTTATTCTTATTTTGTAGTCTGATGAATAAAACTCATTCATTGATAGAGGGACAAAAAAAAAAAAAAATCAACTTAAAAAAATGTTTAAACATGTTTTTTAAAGCCTGAAAAATGGATCGATTATACATGAAATTAATCAACAAGAGGGACAAGTAAAAATGTTTGCTTGAAATAAATCACTGTACACAGACATGGAAATATAAATACACATACAGGAAAGAAAAAAGTAACTAAAAAGTAGAGTTGAGTTTGCGGTGGACATACACACTTATTTTGCTAAGCTGGATTAGACTACATCCTCTTCATTTGTTTTAAAAATAAAGAACAAGTTAAAAATAATTACGTAACAAACAAATAATAGATATACACATCGTTTCTTCTGGCTCTGATATTATTTTGTACATATAAGAAGAAAAATTTATATTTATAAAAACGTGCGCATGATGAAGAAAGACACTAGTAAACAAATAAAAATAACAAAAATTGTCTCTTTTAGTATTTTAGTCAACACCTTCAAATGCTTCCGACATTTCCATTGCTTGTATCAATTTCTGTTGAAGATCTTTATAGTTATCATATGGTGGTAAATCTATACGATTAAAACTAGAAGAAAACAAAATAATGATTGAACTTAATTCTAAAAATTATGTATTAAAAGTATAATTTGATACAAAATGAAAATTTGTTTCTTGATATTTTATGTTACTTTACAATTTTCTTTAGAAAAATATCAAATACTTTTATATACCATGTATGTGCACGTGGAAGTTTTGTTTTATCACCCCATTTCTCAATTGTAAATAATTGTGGACCAGATGAACCCCACAATTCTCTAAATCCATTCATAGGTAAACGTGATGTGCCAGTGACAAATTGCAGTAGACGTGTCTAAAAGAAAGTAGAAAGAACACACGATACTACATATTAGTTTTCTCACTATGTCACAGTCATCAGAAAGAATCTGAACTATATATCAATCTGAAGTTTGTTTGAAATTATTTTTTAACAGTAAAACTTACGCGTTCTTCCATATTAAATGTGGAAAGCGCCTTAAAAAATAAATTGGAAAATGAAAAATGTAAAATAAGAATATGCTATTAGTAATGCATGATCTACCTGCCAAAACCATTGAATAACGGGATTGTCTGGTGTATAACCTCCTTTGTACATTGTATGTGTCCTCCAATCATTCAGATTTATCTCACCCAGTCCACTGATGAGTAACTAAAATCATGCATAATATAAATGAACTAGATTCTTCTTATTTGCGCAATTAAACACACATGACTTACTTCAACCTCTTTTTCATCAAATATTTTAATTGTGTCTAATGGTATAATATCTTGAAAGCCTTGTTTTAACGCGTTCATTTGTGCTTCCACTCGTCTGACAAAGCGGTAATGAATAACAAGTCTAAAAAAGAAAGACGAAATTACATACATATCTTCGTACATTTACGTTTTACTGATCATAATTTACTCGACATATTCATGTTTATTTTGTTCTGTTACTTGTATGTGCTGTCCATTTGGTTTTAACTCTTGTTCACGAAGCTACAACATATATTAAATAAAAATTATCTATAAAAATCAGAAGAATGAACGAACTCACATCGCCCAGTATTTCTTCATTAACGACAAAATATAAATCTAAATCGGTTGGATCATTTTCAACAATATATTTTAGTGACTGATAATATTCACGATCAACAGTTTCCATGTCCATTAAAGTAATAGATTTACCAAGTAACATTTTATAAAATGGACGAATAAAGAATGCTAAATAAGAAGAGAAAAAAAATGAACGATATTTGCTTTTGAGAAATATTAAGTAGATTGTTACCTTCAAGCAATTTTCCATGATAAACAGCCATTCCAATAATTCTTCCAATAAAACGAAAATATTTGATGTGATCTTCATTTAATAAACCCGATGCTGAATTGACTTGTAACGTATAATTATCACTAGAAAAAAAAAGGATGAGCTTGTGTTTTGTAATTTTTATTGATTTAATGGTTACATGGCACTATATTCAAATAATCCGTAGTAAGGATTAAACATTTCACGCGATAATAATAAAAACCATTCACGACTCAATCCACCATAATCCAAGCCACGTTCACCATCGAAAATAACCCACAATCTAAATTTAGAAAAAATTATTATTTTTATGAATATTTAAATATGAAAACTCAAAAGATTGCTTTTAGAATACCAACCGTGCTTTAAATACTTCAACATCTTTGACAACCATTATTGAACGAAACGATGTTTCTAATATTTCTTTACGACTAACATGAATTTCAAATTGATTACCCACATAAGGCTGAAGAAACGAAAGAAAATGGTACATTAACACGATAATAAGTTGAACACATACTTTTGGTTTTGGTAAAGTACGTTTTAGTTGTTGATATTTCGATTGATAATCTCTTGAGTACGGGACAGCCTAAATGTTTATATTGACAACGAATTGTTGAAAATGTTGAGCAAAACAATATTGCCTACTGGTCCTGCTACACGTGGATCTATCCAAGTTGTCGTTCTTGTTTCTGAAGACAAAAGTGACATTGTATTTTAATACAGCAAGCAAACTTCAGTAACTTACCATGATCAATGTAGTATACGCGACCATCGGGCATTGTGCGCATTTCCCAATTTTTCTAGAAATACCAAAATATCTTCATAATGCAAATCTCTTAGTCATTTAACTTACAGCTCAGAGATAAACAAAAATATCCTACCGGAAGTTCAGATGTTGGCTGGTGGCTTACCACAGGCGATGGTTTACCAGTACGCGGATCAATCTAATAGAAAGAAAATGAATTTCTTCGATGCAATCAATCATAAAACTGATCTAAATAACGGTATGAATTGTAAGAAAACTTACCCAGGTTGTACATTTATTTATATGATCAATAAAAAACACTCGGTCAGTTCCACTTTTAGATATTTGCCAGCCTATCAAGGTAAGACAGAGAATAGAAACGTTATTATGAAAATTTTTATTAAATAATAAAAAAATACCCGGCGGCATAGGTCCAAGATCGTCGACTGCAGCACCACGAGTTGTCATTGGGCTTGCATCGGGAGTTGCAGAAGGCTGTGGAGCATTAGCACGATTAGTCTATAAAAAGTTTCAAAAATTTATATTAATACATGTGGGAAAAATTCTGTTTCGTACGTCTATGTCGTCAATTTGTCTACGAAAACCAATGTCAGGTCTTTGTGGTACTGGCGGTACATTAGGACTAAAATTAGACAATAATTTATGTTATACATAAGAAATAAGAAGGGTGCAAAACTTCTTACTTTCGATTTGGCCTAAACCAAGTAGTTGACCTCGTATTGTGATCTAACAAAAGAAGTTACTGCCATAGAATAGAACAATACTCGAAAGTAAAGATACTTACCCACATAGTATGTGCGCTGTTGTGCATCTTTTCGTTCTTCCCAACCTGGTGGAAGAGGTGGTACATTATTTTCAACTAAATCATTGCGATTTATGAACTCAAAGCCAGACTATTATTAATGGGAAGAAAAAATGAAAACATTCGACGTCATAATAAAACTATCACTACATTACTTCAATTGTGGGACTTTCAGCTTCAGCATTTTGTCTTGGAGCATTTGGACTGATATATTGTAAACCAATCATAACATTGCCACGAACACGTTGAAGAACGCTAAAATAAATAATGTGAGAGCAAACGAACACAATTAGAGACACACATACCTTCTTTTCAATAGCTGATATTCTTTTGCTACGATTGGAACATCGGGTATTTCGACTGGTATGTTGTTATTAAGTTCAGCATAACACATTCCAAGAAACTCATCTTTGGTCTGTAAAAGAGAATGATATTCTCAGTCATACGTTTCTCAAAAAGTACAGTGTATTTTCATATACCACTTTATTTTGATCGAATATTTCAAATACCAGGCGATGTTTTGTTGGATCAACCTAAATGAACAGCAACCAGTGACCTTCATACATCTTTTCATTGAGACAATTTTTAGAGAGTTTGTGCCAAATAAACGCAAACAATTTTTAGTAATACAAACTACTCTATAAATGCAATAATGAGTTCCTATTCTTGCATACTCGAAATATAAACTCTTGATTCCAATAAGGATTGAGTGTTTTGGGTACAGTGCTTGTTCGGGCCTATAAATGCAAACATGTCACATTTCTCATAAAGCTGTGGAAAAAAATTTTTCGTACAATGTCGACCGTTTGTCCCCGATTATCCGGTGTTTGTAATGATATTTTTACGTAAGGATCTCCCGGTGATGAACCAAATAAATCTTTTCGTTGTAAATCACTAGCACGAAACACTCTGACACGAAGTAATCTTGCGTTGCGCTCTGTCACATCGGCACCATAGATTTTTCCACGTTGTTCATTATTAGACATCTGAAAATTATGTATAAAGAGAAAATATAGAACTCTGCGACATTAGAAGCTCAAAATGTCGTTTCACATGATTGAAATTCAAATTAATTAACTGTGGTACTTACAAGGAGGAAAAAGCACTACAAGGCAAATGTACTCATTCTAGAATACGTCTTTTCTGGAATGCCATTCTACCATTCCCGAATGGCACTCCATTTTTTAGAAGCCGAGCTTAACCATATGTAGAAATTGAAAAAATTTCTTTTATTCGAGAATGGCAATCCACCACTCTAGAAGAGCATTCCGGAAATTTTGTACCCATTCCGGAATGTGCTTTTTACCCTTTGGGTACTTGTCAACAATGAGGACAAGGGAGAAAATTACACGTTTTATACAAAAAATGGCTTTGGATGAGTTCAAAACATACTTCAATGTATTCATAAAGCAGATCGTCCTCCAACAATAACCACACTTGAAGTGTGCTCTGAATTTATCCAAAGTCATTTTTAAATGATGTGCATAATTTTCTCCCATTAAGAAAAAGATCCGCGCATATTTCAAACCCTATAAAACTGATATGAAACAACAGCTGAAAACCGTTTATTCTATATAATTGAACTCTACTCCACTACTTTAAAGAAAAAATGCTCAGCTCCACCTTAGTGACCAAAGAATCATTGGTCAAATCATAGGTAGAACTAAAAAGAATTTTTCAGGCCCTCAATGGCAACGGCCAACATGTGTCGGCGTGAGAAGGATCTACCGCGAAGAACTTTTTCATTCTACATCTGTTTTTTTTTTGAGAATACTGATTTTTTCCGCCTATGCTAACGTTTCTTTTAAGGTAAGTTCAACTTGTTGTCTAAATCAAACTAAACAGCTTCAGAAAGAAAGTATAACGTAGAGAAAAATGGAATACTTGGGAAAAAAAATTTGACAATAATTCCTTTCGCATAGATATAGAAAAGACTAACAAAAGATTCACACTCAAAGTAGCTAAAACATGAATCTCATTTTGATTATTAAAGTACAACAAAAACAGAAAATTAAAAACAGTTTTCACGTCAGTACATACGAAAATGTAGAACACAAAAAATAAGTTTGTCTTGTTTTTCCTCAAACCGATTTATATTTCTCAAATATGAATATGTTTGATATATTTTTAAAGAAAGAAATAAACAAAAACTTGACCAGTAAAAAACTAAACGTTCTATTAAAAGGAGCAAGAAATTTAAGTACTGCCTGCCTGATAGTTTGTATCCTTATGAAAATGGATGACAATTTTCGTTCCTAAGCAGATCAACTCGTAGAGTAAAGGCAGGGCAACACACTCTTTTTCCGAATTACGAGAAGATTTTGATATTGAGAGGTATTTAGAACTTTAGTATCTCATGTGATATCTGCTTTTTTCTTGTTACGTTGTTCTCTAAGAAATACTCTCTACAGATTTTTCTTCAATAAACTTTTTTTCAGCTTTTAAGCAAAGTCTTACTTAATCAAAAAAGATTTCAGTTCTTGTAGTAAGGTTCTTCTGCAAAGCGATACTAAACTAAAAAATTTTGATCATATAGTCAATATCCAAAGCTTCAAATATTCTACTACTAAATAGAAAATTTCAAGTACGATAAACTGAATTGAAAACGAGAAATGGACAATAACAAAACAACAATTTTCGAAATCTGAGCACGCCTCTTGTATTTGCCACTTTGTTAACTGAAATAGACAAATCACCATTGATTAATGATAAACGTAAAATCCCATGAAACAATGAAGAGAACATTTTTGTCCAAATAAAAATTTAGGAAAAGCAAGATTATGTATGGTTTACTTATGAAGAAAAAAATGAAGACAGACGACTCTTATATTCAAGTCAGAACGATAAAAGACCCTTTTATGACTATTTAGTTAGGAATTGGAGGTGCTATTATAATCGACAGAGGCAGACTTGTTAAACAGCTTAGAGAATTATTCATAGAATTTAAAATGATTCAACATGCAGAGAACAGGTTTGTATTAGGCTACTTTGCGTAACGTTTTGTTCTCATTTTTTCAAAAAATTGTTATTTTCTTGAAGGATACAGAAGCCCACTCTGAAAATGAAATATTGAAAAAACACACTTCATCTGTCTTTAACACACTTGACGTATTATGTTGAAAACAAAGAACACATGCACTCCTCTTTGATAGTGCAAACGAACATGCGACAATTATTTTCTTTGATTCTACTACTGCTGGAATTTTTGTCCAATAGGCGAAAAGCCAAATAGAGAGCATTAATGTCTCTGCTATATTTTTGCATTATTTCACTATGTATCTTCTGCATTTCTCTAGCACTTCCACGTTTCAACATGTTGATGTATCTCAATCTAACTCACTGAAAAACTGTTCCTTGAAAAAACGTTCATAATCTTTAAAAAGTTTTTATCATATAGTATTTTAGAAAACTATATCAACGTGAAGAAAAAGTTCATTTCAAGTTGTGGAAAAGTGGTCTTTCGTATTCAGCACGATCGATAACCCGATAGATTTGATAATTTTTGCGAAGGATACTGCTAAAAGTTTAGAAAAAATTTTCAAACAAAATGGCGAAAAAAAATCTCATGGGAAAGTAATATTAGGCTCATAATTTTTCCTAAACTTTTGGCAGTATCCCTCGGCAAGAATAGAATATCTACTCCCTAGTCGAGACTCCGACAAAACTCCCACTGGACTCCTGTCAAGGGGTCCTGTGAGAGTCAGATGGGACTTTCAAGGGACTCCTAAGGACTCCCATAGGACTTTGAGAACTTTCTTTGGACTCTAGCAAGACTCGAAAGTCCTCAAAGTCCCACAGGAGTCCTCAGCGAGTAATCAGGAATCCTTAGAAATCTCCTGAAAGTCCCACCTGACTCCCGCAGGATCCCGACAAAAATGTGAAATTTCGATTTTTTCGGATTGTAACGAGCGCAGCTAAGATATTGTTATTCGTGATCAGCGCAAAATCTCTACAATACAGCATATTTTTTATCTCATTCCCAAGGGGACACTCAAATATGTTCCGTCGTAAGAGTAGTAAAGATCGAGACTAGCTTATGTCGAACAGTTTGGGAATCAAATGCTAAAGTCACAAAAACTTTGAAAAGTTTTCGGTAAATGAATCTCGAATTATATACTATATGCACAAAACGAAAACAACAGCCTCCTTCGAGGTGTCCACCAGAAGTGGGCGATGGACAAGGATCCTCGCGAGATTCCGCGATTCTTCACGGGGCGGATCTCGCGAGGAAGATTTTTTGAAAGCTTGACAGGGCACGGGGCGATGACGAGACAAGAACTTCACGATGCGAACCCCGCGAAGGACATTTTTTCTTGGGAGCAAACGGTGTTCTGTTTATTTTGATTTATTGTTATAATAGAGGTGACGGTTCTTCTTGTGAACCAAGATAAAACAATGAACAGCTTATGTTGGCAGAGGTTTTCCGGACTTAGGAAGATCGATGAGGAAGTATCAGAGGAAAATTTTATCAAGAGTTGACGATGGATGAGGTGGTGATGGTGCAGAAAGAATACGGAGCGATCCCCGGAAAGTACATTTATCGAAACTTGGCGAGGTAGGGGGCGATGACGAGGCAGGAAGTTCGCGAGGCGTTTTTTTAGAATACTAGGAGCCTTCATGCACTTAAGCGGTTGATAATAACAAAAAAAAAGAAAGTTGGACTCTGTTCTACGTGTACTGTTTCGAACTCGTGTTCTACGTGTACATAATGAGAAAATACCGGACGATTCCGTAAACCGTGCGGTGATTTCGAGAATATATTGGGTGGTAACCGAGCGGTATTTTGCCGGTATTGATAGCATGGGTTCTGAGTAAGAAGATATTCTTCAAAACCTTTTAAAACAATGGGCGCAGTGTCGGGGAGGGGAAGCCGACATTTTCGATTTTATCGAAAATCCTAATGATCGAATGACATATCTGTCAAATGTTTCTAGAATAAAATAATTTGATCGAGAATTTTCGGCCTCAGGCATTTTTCAAAACAAAACTCTTTTCTTCCCAAAACGTTTTTGACCAATGTGACGCTCTTTGTATAGGTTGCCAGAAATTAAATTTTGGGAAGAAAAAAACTTGTTTGAAAAATGTCTAAGGACTGCAAATTCTCGATGAGATTTTTTTATTCAAGAAATAACAACTGAGACATAGTGAAAATACTTCTCAAAAACTTGCAGGACTCCAATAAGGATTTCTCGAAAACCGAAAAACTTCTATCTCCAGAGTTGTTACCAGAGACAGTACTAGCTTTGTGCTACTAAGCAGTATTCGAAAGAAGAGTTAGGGAGGCGATATGTGGTGAAGATTGAAACTTATTGAAAATTGGTACTTTTACAAGAATAGCCTTCAAACTTTGTCCACCGCTAAGCACGACTGGCAGTTTGAACAAATAAAAAGTATACCCCTTTATAGGACTTGGAAAGTTGATTCTAATGTACATATTTCCGTCTAATTCTGCTTTTATTATCGTGTTTAAAAATATTGCTTACTTTATCGTCATTTGAGGAAGCTTAGAATGTGTGCTGCTCCCATGGATGCCAACTAAAAAAAAGTAAAGGGGAACAAATTTTGGGAAAAGAGGGACGTAAGAGCCATTGCACGGAAAGAACGACCGATTTCCTTATGTGCTGCTCAATCGATGTTGGAACTTTTGGTTCAAATTCCTATGGGTAGTAGAGGCAATATATTTAGAAAGATTCCCAAAATTTTTTGACCAGATGCTTCCTTTTGGACTTACAGCATTTTTCGTAAAAGCGCTAAAAACAGTATGTGTCGAAAACTGCATTTTACAGGGGTCATATTTCGGTCTGCGCAGTAGAGCTAGAGTTCGTACTTGCAGCATATGTAGTATAGGTCGTATACTACCTGTATCCAAAAACATGTGTGGATTCGACCTTCGCACATGTGCGAAATCGTATCTGCAAAATTGGAAAATATTAATAATGGTCGTACCTTTTGACTAAATTTTTCTGTGAAAAGTAGAAGTATTTGACTAAACACGAGTTTCACTGTACAGAACACGTATGGCTCTACTCAAATTTATAGCTGTAATTTGAAAAAGATAGCTCACTAAGGGTGTAGGCCATCTCTACGTTCAGAGAAAATGAAAATGGAGCATTTTAAAAATTCAATTTTATGTCCGAAGGCACTTGTTATATAAATCGACATGGTCAGTCGGATACTGTACCACTTGGACTATCTGACACTAACTTGCGTTTTGGAGCATATTCATAGATGGATTAACTGGAGCGACCGGAAGTACCCCGGAAATGACGAAAAACGAACATCGCAAAATATAATCTTGTAGTATTTCAAATGAAACCTCAAGACTTGGAGAGTCCAAATATACATGTGTCGATGTCATTCGGCACATGTGCGAGCATATGTCACGAAAAAGTGCTTATTTAAGACGGAAAAAAAGATAAAAGGATAGGTAGTTTGCATTATACAGGTTTTTGCCTTTGTTATCCAAAATCATAGATCATAATCATAATCATGAAAATTATTGCACGTTAAACTTGTATTCATTCTAATTTTCGTGATTAATGCTCTTATTGTTTACGAAGTTAATGATTTAGTTGAAAGATCTTTGAACTTTTTCCCCTTCGTCTTCAGTGGCGGGGCAATAAGGGGCAATTGCCCTCCCCAATAAAAATTTGTCCGTTCTGCACTGACTAGAGAAGAACGGTTTAAAAAAAGAAGTAACACTTGAAAAACTGCGTGAAAATGGCTCAAAATCAGATCTTCTTTTCCCATCGAAACATTGAAAAAAAATTATTGAAAATTACTAAACGCTAAAGATCTGTTAAACTGGAAGCGCAATACAAAAGTGAAAAGTCCATCGAAGACGGCCAAAAGAAAATATCCTTGAAAAAGAGGACATCCTGGAGGACAGATTTTCGCGGGGGACAGGTCTTTAAATGTGGGATTGTTCCCCTTATGAGGAACATCTGGCAACCCTGGCTACTCCCTTAAATGAATATAATGAAATTTTCTTACATATGTCAATTTGGCAGTGCTGGTTAGTAAAACGTCATGTCCTCAAAGCCGAAAACAGACCGCCCGGTTATTGCTCGGACACCGTTCAATACCCCGGCAGCTATACTAGTAGAAAAATCGAAATTACCGCACGGTAACTGCAGTCACCCGTCGATTTACCGCCGGTATAACCAGCGGTACCGTCCGGTATTTTGTCATTATGAACAAGTAGAACGCGAGTTCGAATCTGGTTTTCAACTTTCTTTCTTTTTTCTGGTGAGCGATTGTAAGCGAAAAGAGGCTCCCGATTGACACAAATTTGTCTCGAGTCGAAGTTCAGACTTCCACGAATCTATATGATCTAAAAGAAAAGTTTAATCTGAAAGAAAAAGTCAAGTTTTTTGAATTTTCCTGTCCCTCTTATATGTACTAACGGGTGGAAAACAAAATTTGTAAAGAATGTATAAAAACGGTTACCCTGCGGCATTTTTCTGTACTGCGATCTAATAAATTATCGTTGGTACGGTTAACCATGCGGTAATTTGTTGAACCGCCAGTAACCGGTGGTATTTTAAAAAGAGCTTGACATCAAATATGTGATGTTAATAGCAACATGTGACCACGTATGGTTATGGGAGAAATGCCTGATTCAGGCGGGATTTTCGGTAAAAATTGAAAATGTCGGCTTCGTCCCCGACACTGCGCCCGTTGTTTTAAAAGTTTTTGAAGAACATTTTCTTACTTAGAATTCAACACTCTTTTAAATGAGATTCAAATTTGCGGTGAAAGTCATTATAATGGTGATCGAAGATCAGTAGAACTTAAATGATATCGTTAAATGATATCAAATCACTTAAATCATTTACCTGCTCAAGAAAATCGTTCGTTTCATAATGAGCACGAAGATCTATTAGTTTGCATGCAAATGTTTTTAACTTAAAGTTCATTTCCTTTTCAATTAATTTCCTGATTTCGCGAATCTAAATTGTCGCGACATCAATAGTTAATTCTTTTTATTGGCTATTTATTTCAGTCAGTCAGAATCGCCTGTTGACTATCGTTAACTAAGGTCGATCTATTTAGTTATATATATTTCAGTGTTTTTATTTTGTTTCTGACGATTTTTTACGTATAGCGAAAGCAGAATCAAAGTGTATCTAAACTGAAAATACTTTGTGCTTACGCGCCGGATGAAAAATGTATGTTTTGAGTTTTGACAGGGTTCAGCGAAGAATGAAAACATTTTACTTCAACTTGTGTGATTTTTACAAATCGTTTGGATTTGTTTGTCTATTATTAGATTCAGACCTTATTAAAGAAAAATGAAGACCTTCTTAGATAGAATGATCTCTTTTTAAAACTTTCTAATGTGAAAGTTTCGCTTTTGTTGTTTGATTTTTCTTCAGATGGAAAATATAGCTCTTTCTGATTCTGCAGATGATTTGTCATCGAATACAGTGGTTCCTATCGCAACATCTATGCCACCAGTTCATGATGAGCAGCAAGTAACCAGTGAATTACATGATGCCGCTACAACAGATGTAAAAAGTGGTAAGAAAGAAATACGCCGCTGTGTACATCTAAACATCTATGTGTTTCTTCTATTTAGTTCTGCCAGCATTGAAATCGATGCACTTGTCCGATAAAACTACAGGCGGGAATTCTTCACCATTGTTGTTTTCACAATCTAATATGCCGCTGAGCAGTGCGGCTATACCGCCTTCAAATATATTCAAAAGTGAAAACAAAGTAAATCCTCTATTAATGCCTCCATCATCAATGACTAGCTTGCACAATCCATTATTGGTGCAACCCACAAGTTCGCGATTACCATCATCGCCAGTTACATTAAAATCGTCAGGAATTACAAGCTCATCAATTAGTGGCCTAAACTCGTTTCGACCACTGTCAAATGAATCAACAACGACACCATTATTTACTGGTAATTCAGCGTTTACACCGTTACAACCATCATCGTCTAAATTCAGTGTTGGAGAGCAAAACATTCTTCGCGCTCCAACCATGCCATCTACACCTCCATTTAGATCCACACAGCAACCCGAAAACACTAGAAATGTGTCTTCCTCAACCTCCGCGCAGAATATTTCGCAATTAAATCATTCAGAGATGAAATCTCAAACACCATCAATTTTTAAGCCTGTAGCACTATCGTTCGACACTGTCGCAGCACCTCCGTCAACGACGTCACCTTCGTTCACTAATACGGTATTTCCTACGCCAGTTACGATGTCTGCTGCTCCATTTAACAATGTATCTTCAATGCCTGAAAATAACACTACGTTTATGGCACCTATTACTACAGCTGAAAGTATTTTTGCTCCTCTTCCTCCACTTGTATCCACTTCTTCATCAGTACCAATCGTTGATAATTCAACAACGCAAATGCAATCTCATGCTCCTTCACTACAGCAGACAACAGGTAAATAAAATTCGGTATTTCAAAAACAAGAGATTAATTTTCGCTTCTATGTTTTTACAGGGTCACCTGCAAATCCTTTTTCTGCGCGTGCATCATTGACTGAAAGAATATATCCAGGCATGACGACACATATTCATCACCAACAACAGCATCCAACGTCTAATCTCGTACCACATCAACCGCCACAACAGCAACATTTCGTGCCTTCTCAGCCTGTGAATGTTAATCCGTACTTACAGTAGGGCATACTTTGTATTTTACAGGGTTATACTTTGTTAATTGAGTTTAAACACGTTTTGCAGAGCTGGACAACTCAACTACAGAGTTGAGCGTTTTTTTTTTGAGTTGTGGTTTGGTCTTAAAACGACCGAAGTTGAGCTGATGGCAGATTCTGTCAATTCCGAAACTCCGATTCAAAATTTCTTCAACATCATTTTCTTTTTATGGCGGGAATTATTTTTGTTTGGTTTTTATCTATTTTTGTCGCAAGAGCTATAAACGTTTGCAAGCATATAGTAACATACGATACATCTCACATCTCGCTGAAGGAAAAAGAACGAATAGATTCCAAGTTGGAGTTGTACCTGCCCGGGGTTGCCCACCTCTGACGCTTTGATTATGCATTAAAGATAAGACAAAACCAGCATAATAAAATTAAAACACCTGGAACCAGTAGCCTACGAAAAGATCGTAATGCATCTTGAATTTACTGCCTACTACCTGCTCGTTACGTCACTTCTTTTTATGCTCAATATTCTAGATTAGTTATTTTATTTTGTTTTACATTGTCATTTATTAAAGAACATTGTTGTATTTTTTCTAGGACAACAAATGCTTCAGAGCCAAACGCTTTCACGCCGATGTATCAACCTCCAGGTAAAACTTATTATGTGAAATAATACACAACTCAAAAAATGTTTGTATATAATAATTGTTGATTATTTATAGCTACTGAATATAATCCAACAGCTCCATGGCAATATTCGATTAGTGATGGGACTGACCTAAGACAGCAGCAGTTGCAACAGCAACAACAAACGAGTATGCCTGGCATTTGGAATTGGATAGCAAGCAATAAAATTATATCAAGTGTAGTTGAAAAAGCAAAAGTGAGTGCCACATTACATGTGCTTTTATAAACATGTACTTTGTGATTGTTCCGTATTTATAAAACAGAATTGGATGGAATTGTTTTTACGCTGATCATTTGGTGAATTGTCACGGAAAAACTTTTCATCGACGTGTCATTCTTTTTCTTTACTACCGTTTTGATTGAGTTTTTTCATCATAACTTTGTAATATTTCATCTTGAATCATCCTGATTTTTTGGAAATTTATAACAGCAGAACCTGAATAAATAGATTATATTCAAGAATTATATCTATATATTCTGTGGTTCTAAACGAAGCCCGTTTAAGCTAACAGTTCATATTCGTTCGTTGTCGTTGAATGGCGTTACATAGTACTTGTTGACATGATTCGATTTTATATTTAGCTGTGCTGTGAAGAAATGAAATAATAGA
>CAJNOQ010004762.1:0-16764 GCA_905250885.1 Didymodactylos carnosus | reverse complement strand
AGAAAAATAGGTAGAAGAATCGCAGTTCTAAAGAGGTGTCGCGCAGATACAATACTAAGAAGATTAGCTACGTTGTAGTAACGGTTTTAGGTGTTGAACGATCTTCAACTTCAGTACCGTTACAGGGACATGGATACTACAGTTTTATTTCGAGAAGCTATATTTACCGTTCATAAGGTATACTTGTGCGCAACTTCTTTTACATGAGATCTTCTAGACCTGGCAAGTTAATCATGATTCAACAAAGATAGAGATGTGTTATTCGCGAAAATGAGCCAACTGTTAACTTAATAGTTTGTCTGATCTGAAAACTGTTACGATGAAACGATAGAAAAGTAGAGGATTGAAAGAAAAAAAAGGAGTGTGAACAGACGATCAAATTTGTATTTCTTTATGAACTCCAAAAAGGACGGGTAAAACAATAATTCGTTCTTTTCTCTTCTGCCTTATCTTTTTGTGTTGCCTTTCTTTTAACAAAATGAAAACACACTATTGATAAAGCTATAAAAGGATATACTTGCCTGCCATCATTTAAAAGAATCGAGAAAACCCTATTGAAACTTCTCTCTCTTTTCAAGATCTTGACCTAAAAAAGTACTCTTATTTTTTATCTCTGGAAAACCTACTTCAAATGCTGCTATGAATGCGGCCTATTTCATCCAAGGATCACTTTTTTTACTAGGATTATGCCATAAAAATATCAAAAGTAGCGAAAAGTCGAAAGAAAAATGAACTCGACACCACATAACAATATAAAAAGTGTTTGTATACTTCGACAGTTTCAATGGGAATGAAAAATATCCTGGGTAATTCTTTCAGTGCTGTCCCACCATTATATTGAGGTGTTGTGCTCATCTCATTTTGAGGAAAAATCAATTCTCTACAAACTGACATCCGTTTGAAATTTTTTTCTCAAATTTTGTAGCTAACAGGTTTTCTGGAAAACCAGGTTCTTCAAAACTCATATCTCAGGAATTAAAAATCGGAACATTGGGTTTTCAATTGATTCATATACTCTGGACTATGCAAAATCCGAAAATAACCACCGCGGTCCATGAGAATAGCCCTTTTCCGATAAAAAATGCGACACAAAATTGATAAAAACCGAAAAAGCTCTATTTCTGCTTGCAAAGAGAGCTCTCAGCAGACTTATACATTAGTCCTGGGGGAATGAAAAGTGCATTTTGTTAAAGATGAGATAACGAGGAATCCACTCCACTAACTGAATTTGACTTTTCCACTATTTATTCGACACTATTTATTCGATCCTGTTTTACTTTTGTCGCTGGCATCGACGCTGTCTTTGCTGAAATTGTTCCGTTATAAAAAAGGAAATTGAGGAAAACTTCGTCTGAAACGAGTGTTCCAGTCAGTTTTATGTATCCGTTTCACAAAAGCTCGTAAAACTGGGTCCGCAAATTTCTAGTTAAAATGAGACATCTCCCAACTCCACAGGACCTTTCATTGCAAAGTTATAGAATTTACAGGAAAAGCCCTAAATCAATTTTTTCTGTCTTATTTCTGTAGCCTTGAGCTGACAATGAACATTTATGGCTGTTCTTGTAAATTTTATAACTTTGCAAAGAAAAATCATGTAAAGCTGGGAGATGTCTCATTTTAAGCAGAAATTTGCGGGCTACAATCATGTATCGTTGAAAAAAGGTTTTGGTCATTTTTTACAGTTCTTCAAAAACTAGTTTTCTAAAAAACGGGTCTTCAAGAGGCAGGGACACACACCCTTTTAGGCTTTTTACTATCTCAATATATCCTATCGATCGGCATAAGAATGAAAAATCGGAGTGCCTCACTTGGGAATGTTCCCTCCTGAGTAGATGGCAGAAAAGTGACTGATAATGTTTAACGACAACAGAAAACCCTTGAGATGTGGTTTGCAGCATAAAAAAATGAATTATCACGCGAACAAGATTTCAATTCTGACCTCTAATAACTCTGCATTCAATGAGCATTACCTTTTCTGAATGAAAAGATGTCTACATTTCAAAATACTCTCTTTTGAACATAGGAAAATCGTCAGTCAATGAGTAATGAGAGTGGCATGCACTGGGTAATGTAGAGACCGAAATGGCTCGGATAGTGTCAAACGTAAAATGTATTTTTAGTCCGATGAAATCAAAAGCTTTTTTCTGATTAAATTCGGACGGATATCAGGAAAACTAACTTGAATGATCTGAATATATCTACTCAAAAAACGAAAAAATGGGAGAAACTGTAAGTAATCTGGCCATTTTTGACGAAAACGGTCGACTGAGAGACCTTGTCTACCGGAAAAGTGTGTTTCTGTGAATTTGTTGCGAAAGTCGTTTAAGTCTCGGATCTAGTTCGGAACTTTTGGGTGCTCTAAAGGTTAAGCCTTGCTTCAAAGTTTTAGACGGGTCGGATTTGATTCACGTTCAGTTAAACCGTTTCGATCTCTAGTTATTTCTGCCATGAATCACTCCTTGTTATTTTCTGACGCGATTCAAGAACGCAAACCTAAATTGGCACGACCAAAGATATCTCAATTCAATGGTACTAATCAATTTATGGAACCGGAAACATGAGCACGAGAAAGTTGAGCACTAGGAAACATGAGCACAAATTTATAATTTATCCATTAAATTTTTTGTCTCATAAACAGTTGAGAAAGTTTAAGAGAAAGTTAACTTAATCAATTTATTCCATCTACTACTATATAAAACTGTTGTCGAAAAGTAATCAATACAGGAATTTTAATAATTTGTTGAAAATGAACAGTTGGAAAAATTTGCACATAATGTTTATTCCAAAAATAAATCTTTCTTTCTTTGTTGATTAGATAAATAAAAAATTTAATATTTCATATAATAGTATATTTATATGCATGTGTATGTAAATTGATTAAATTACCATTCTCTTAAATTTTTTCAACTGTTTATGAGTCAAAAAATTTAATGAATAAATTATAAATTTGTGCTACAGTTTCCCCCACATGCTCACATCTCCTAGTGCTCAACGTTTTTCGAGCTTATCCTTCATCGACCCAGGAAGAGGAAAGATAAGATTCTTATTATTTTAACTTCAATTGATTTCAGCGCTGAAAACGATTTCACTTATGGCTAGCATATATGAATGCACAAAATAGCAAATCCATTACCTTACTAGCAACTCATTGAAAATCTGGAATTAGTGTCGCACAACAATTTACTGGTCCTATTTTAATCGACTTATACTTTCCTTTCTACTATACTTACGTTTCATGAACACCCACACAGACCACAGAATATGATATTCATTTTTGTCATTTCAAATGCATATACGCCTATGTTTCATTATCCTGCAAGTAGATAAATACAATTCGTTTTATTGTGCCAGCTATTCTTCTAGGCTGGTAACGAAAGTTTCAAAAAAGTACTTTAAGGGCTCAAACTGCACTAGAATGAAAATTGTTAATTTTCTCAGACACCGTTAGTTCAGTCTTTATTATAGCTTAGAGGTATATGTTACTTAATGTGCTCTGTCGAACTGCGTAACAATAAGAGTTCCAACTTTAATTTTGAATTTTTTATAAATTTTTTAAATAGAGGATCTAACTCGTATGAGATTCGTAACTATTTCATGCTCAGCAATAACAAGTCTGTTCATCGAAAGCACTTCAGGGAATATACAACTTGATGCGCTCTACAAAGTTATGAGACAAACGGGGGTAGTTACTCCCACAAAGTATACTGAAAAATTTAATTTTAATATTTCCAGCTCAAAAAGTGGCAAGTCTGCTTATATCTCAGTCTATCAGCTATGCTAGTGCAAACAGTATGTTCAATAGAAGCGTTGCTACGGGTCATACAAATAAGGGAAAAAATCGCATGTTGATATCAGAGAAAAGTTAAAATCAAATTAGGTCAATAGTCCGTGGACTGGTGAAAAATTGCTTTCAAAGTGATTTGCAAAAAGTGACTTTATTTTCAAATGCACTTTGCGACCAATGAAAAAGCGGCCTTACGCAAAGATGAACGTAACCGGAAATAAATATTATTTTCATAATGGAGATGGGTCTTCTAAAAAAGTGTAAAATATCTTTTGGATCCTTCCACAAAAAAATTAGGTGCTGGCACAGTGAAATGATAAAATAAGGGGATTGTCAGGGATACCAGCGTCTTTTTTTCAACCACTTTCGGATTCCATACCCCGATAGCGGTGTCTTCGATAGTTACAGACAAAATGAAAAGGAAATTTCTGAATATTTTAAACCTAAAAATTATTCATTATTTAATAATTTGCCCTGGTTGCAAGTCATGGCACCGTCTTTCAATCTGAAGCTTATTGAGCACCCAGGTGGTCTTTTAGAAGTTAAATGTACTTCTTTACCATCATGACTTTCGGGTTTTGTCTTCCGTTGATGGTAGTTAGAGGCAATGTGCAATTTTTGCTTAAAAATAAGTGATTAATCTGATAAATCTCTCAAAGAAAACGGTTCAGATTAAGTATAGGTAAGGTTTTCTGCATTTAATCAAATAAGAATATACAACTTGAGCTGTTTATCGATACTACAGATTGACTGCCTTTGTATACTGTCTTTTACGGGAGGCATAATTTGGGCAACGTATCTGCAATCTCATTACCCCATACCATAACGACGACAGTCATTGTCTTCCATTGAAAAGTATATAGTTTGGAGTTATAAATTAGATGATTATTACTCTTTTGGTTATGGTACAGAAAAAAGTTATGAGACAGCTGCTAAGCACCTTTTTGGAGAACGGTTCGCATTTTTTAGAGCAAGGATACTTTTTTTTTTAGCGTGTAGCTGATTCAAATGATAACGGGTGTTCCAGAATAAATCGGTCACTTAGTATTTTGCTCATATCTCAGTTGAATTTTATGTCCTAAGCTTTATTGTTTTCACAAACGATGCGCCGTGAAATTTTCTACAAAAAATATATTAAACAGTTTTCTATATACCGTAAAGATAAAAGAATATAGAAGAAATACTGTGAAGCTTCAATCTCGATTACTTTGCAACGCAAGAAACAATGAAAAGAAAAAATTTTTAAGCGCAGTGTCATGCATAACGGTGGAATCACAACGCAAGTTCTAATGCTCTGAAGTGTCGTCTTTTGTTTTCGCCTATCATAGATTCGGTTTAAACGTATTTTTCTGGCACAAAAGACAATTGTACGAAAACTTACTGAAACAACGGAAATTTTGTCTTTTTCGCCGTGACACAGGAAACGAAAAGAAGATATTGAACTTTCTCTGTAAGGATGTAACAGAAGAATTATTTTACTTTAAAATACAACAAATCCGATCTCAAAATGTTTGATTTTCACCGAGGTATAAAAGTTTTTCTAACTGCGCCAAAACTGCAGTTGGAAAATGTTGATTTCGAGAAAAATCGATAAAAGAAAAACAATTCTCCCACAACCGATTATGATTACGAAGAATTTTAAATATACCAACTTGATAGAGCTTTTTAAGGGCTACCGAATGATCATCTTATTGTTTTTCGCTTCGCAAAATATGAAGGACTAAAATTGAAAAAGTTGTTTTCTTGCGTTGCAAAGTAATCGAGATTGAAGCTTCACAGTATTTCTTCTATATTCTTTTATCTTTACGGTATATAGAAAACTGTTTAATATATTTTTTGTAGAAAATTTCACGGCGCATCGTTTGTGAAAACAATAAAGCTTAGGACATAAAATTCAACTGAGATATGAGCAAAATACTAAGTGACCGATTTATTCTGGAACACCCGTTATATTACTCGTTATGTTTGGTTTCAGGGATTGAAGAAATAAATAATTCAAACACCCAGACTACATCGAACTGGCATCAGTTTTAGAGCAAAAAGCTTCTCACCAGTTTTTTTCCGGGCGGCACACAGTGCGCAACAACGTGGACATTTGGGGAAAAAACGAAAGTGAGATTTTTACAGATTCAATGAGTCCTACATATACAACGATCAGTGGCCTATTTAATGGTGAAAAAATTTTGGCTCTAATGCCTAAGGTCATCGAGAAAAGTAAGCTACAATTTTTAGCTCGGTTTGTGTGGTCTTTAAAAAATATTGCTCTTTCTGTCAACGGAACGAACTTCGGAAAAAACGAAACACACATACTCTGAAAGCTGAGTTTCCAGGCTATCGATTAATAAAAAGTTTTCAATTTTAGTTAGTTTTTGGTAGGAGAACAATTTTTTCTTTTTTTTTCTTTTTGAAGTTTTAGTTAGTTTTTGACTACGAAATGATGGTGAGAAGATCAGATAAAGATAGAAATTAAATGTATAACATGTAAATGAGAAAAATAATGCAATTACTAAACCGACATTTTATTGTGCTTGACGGAGAGGAGTTTCAGTATGTACATCGTAATTCGAGTGCAAAAAGTTTGTGTTGTATAAGCACATGTCGCAACAAGAAACACAGCTGACTTGCAAAGCTAGCATTTGACTAAGTTGACGTTCAGTGGTAGTTCGTGTCTGACCTTGTTGGAAATGTTTGACGTTACAATAGGTTAATAAACCAAAAACTGTCATAAAGGGTGGTTCGGATACTACGAGGTAGTTAAATGTCGTGAGTGGTAATCAGAATTAGCGCTGAACTTAATCCTTTTATGCTTTCTGCAGTCTTTGATCTTGCTATATGAAAGAGTTAGTCCAAACAACAGCTGTTACTTTTCCGAACACTGATAATTGCTATGCAAACAATTCATTTAATATTTCGTGGTGCATTTTGTTTCAGTTACGTAGAGGGCTTATTTATGTTTGCTGGCGGGTTCTTTCATTTGTAAAAAGGATTTTACATAGAAAACAGTACTTTTCTGATGATTGTCATGTACCATGATTGCGTGACAATGTTTTTCCTAGCCTTTTCTCTACAAATATGTCAGCAGATCAGTCAGTGAGCAAAGGCGAATTACTATAAAATAATTAATGAAAATGCAGGAGTGTCATTGAACTCGGTAAGCTAAACTATTTCATTGAATTTGTCAGCAATTTATTTTCTTGTTTATGATGCATTATAAAAATAAATTAGATGTGTTTTATGAAACAAGACTGAACTGAATGTAGTCCCGAATAATTCACATGTATTACCTCAGGCTTTTCCTCAGTTATTCCATTTAATTTTTATGATCATAGAAAGTTATAGCTGATGTAATGAGCCGTACGCAGTTTCACTTTTAATCCGTTTGTACTTACATGTATGGCTTAAGCTTTAAGGCGAGCGTAAGCTACAGACAGGATCAATCTGAAAGCCTTTTGGTTGATATTTATATTTTTTATCGTCGCCAAATCAAAATATGAAACTTCTAAACAATAACCTGTTTTAATACCCATTGAGACAAAACAAAACCCGTAATGCGTATATTTGTACATTACATACATACATAACACTTATACAAATTTCAAGGCCAAAATGGAACGTTATGAGCACTATTTCAGATCTCAATTGGATATTTTAGGTATTAAACCGTAATCCTTTTATTGCTATTTGCGATGTTCAGAACTTTGATCTTTAAAATATTTGTTAAATGTTCTACATTCAACATGATCAAACTGATCATCATAATATCAGCCTCGTTAACCAATATCATTTCTATTTCCTAAACTTTTATAAACTAAAAGCCCATGTTTTGCTTGATTTTCATCAGTTCTCAGTTATATGAATGGCTGACCAAACAATACCCGCATTATGCATTTTCTGTATGTTGGAAAAATAACGTTAATGCAACTATATTTTTCTTGTATAACTACATATGAGAGGAACAAAACAAATCTTACCTATTTCTGCTACTTCTCGACTCGTTACGTAAATTCGTTCATGAAAACTAGAAAGCTTCAGTACGAAATGCAACATTTCTGCCTTTGAAGTGTGACGTAATTAAATCAAGAGGCACATACTAGGTCTCTGGAAAATCCTCTAGAAAATTGTTTCGTTACTCGAAATCATTCCGTTGGAAAGACCATAGTCGGAAACCTATAGAAAACACGCTTGGAAGCGTTTCCTTTGTTATATCCTGAACTTTAAATTTTTGCAGAAAATTGTTTATGTGAATCCCCAAATCTAAGAAAGTTACTAAATTCAAAATTTAGTGACCAAAGCCAGATGACTTATACATCATTCGACGCAGCTTTTTGCACTAATTTCGAATATATTATTAGTTTGTATTTTCAGTGTCTCTAAGCAGGAGAAAACCCTAAAATACCTTAAAAACCAAGAGTTTTTGGAAAACCTATAACTCCGGCTAGGAACATTTATGCTGTTTTATGCTAACTGTATAGATGCATTGGATGGTGAAGAATATTCCCTGAAAGTTTCGTTTAATTTGGACTTGCGCTAAAGTGCGCGCACTCACTATGCTAAAGACACTTTTGAAAAAAACGCTTAGTTAAGAAAGAACAGCAACTGCTTTTGTTAGGAAAGACTTTCAGATAAAAGTTTTTTAGCAATCGACACAGGCTTTGCCGCAGTTCCAGAATATGTCTTTGTCTTTGTAAGAATTACGCTATATTGATTACGAAATGAACCTTAAATGGAAACGACATCATCAACCTCTCGCAGTTATTTCGAAACCAACAATACAAAAGCATTCCACTGGTCTATACGGTGATCTCGCCATCACTGTTCAACATTCATTGTCCATCATTTATCCGTACAATGATAGTAAGTATTTATTAATCACTCTCTTCATCAGAATAATTCAGGTTTTTACGTTGTTTAGACGTCGTTTTTAATAAAAAATATCCACAATATTGGCAACAAGAAAGTCAAAATGAAACGGACAATGCAAATGAAGATGTATTATTTAAATTGGTTTCCATTCCAACCATCTAACATAAGCAGGGCATTGGTTAGTGAATATGAAAGAAATTTTTTTCTTATTTCAACGAAATAATAGTTTGTGAGAAGCTTAAGGATACCCCTCGTTTTGGGCTTTCTGTAGAGATGCTGCAAAATAAAAAATAAAAGTCAACAAGGCGTCATATTTTGAGAACTAATTGGAAACTCAATAGAGGACTTTTTCGCTTCTGTTCGAGTTTTTACTATTGCTGTTAACCAGTTTTCTAGAAAATTCGGTTGTTCATTGGACCGCATTATAAAAATATTGAAAAACGCCGCAAAAACCAAATTTTTCAATTTTAGACACGTTATAACTCGGTAAATGAAATAAAATTTTATAAAAACACTTCTGCAATAGCGTCTTGAGTACCGCTGGTCAAATTTTTAACTCAATCTGATGAAATGTAAAGGGGGTCGTAATGTGACATAATGAAAAACCGAGTTTTCGGGAAAACTGGTGAACGGTAATACCTAAAAAGTTGACAAAAACGGAAAAATACTCCATTGAGTTTGGACCTGTCATATGAATCATTCATAAATTGTTTTTTAGATATGAAGAGAGTTTAATAGAAGTGAAGCGTATCGGGATTAAAAAAGGTATGTATGTTGGATTTTGTATGGCATTATCGAATTTGGCTCTCTACACGGCATTGGTGCTTACATATTGGTATGGTCCACATTACTTTTTCAACGGTAAGTAATTCAGAGAGAAACTTTGCTGTGATGCGAAATTTATAAAATATTTTTTATAATATGTGGATATAGAAATTTGACGTTTTGATGGCATTAGATTTACATCATATTTCGTAATCCAGTTCCATCTTAAAATAAGTTCCGCTGCTAATTCTTTTACTACTATACAATTTTCTCGATAAAAACAAAGATGAAAGCTAACTTATTGTGCACCGTTTGCTTCACCTAAATGCACTCCATTCGCTCACCTCAAAATAAAGCTTACAAAACGGAACTGAATGTCTATGACAAACAAAAATCTGTTTGGTATCAAAATCAGTTGTTCATCGACACACACCCAGAGATGGACGAATATCCGGAGTAAGAATATCTCCTAATAGTTGACTGAGCCGGATAAGTAAGTGTTAAGCGATATTCCTACTTCAAATATTCGTTCCTCTCTGACTGAAGTAGGATATTCTGGATTCTGGTTTTCGCCCAGCCCTTGCTGATCTACTACTGAACTGAAGAGAACACCTCAAAAATTTGTGAATAGCAGCATAATGTCTAGTGAGATTTGTTTACAATTTTCTCGATAAAAACAAAGGTGAAAGCTGACTTATTATGCGCCGTTTGCTTCACCTAAATGCACTCCATTCGCTCATCTCAAAATAAAGCTTTGCCCTATGAAAAATCTTCATGAGTAAGTACTGACTGTTTAGGTACCTCGAGTATAAATGAAGTTTATTTGAGTTCTCAATAGTGGTTAGAAAAAAGAGTTTAAAAATTTTGTTGGCGGGGAGCATAGTAATCACTTTTATATGACGAGTTAAATTTTACTAATTTATTCCCTGAATAAATTTTCGTACTTTAGGACTATGAATGCGTTCTTATAGTGTGGCGCGATAAATTAATATTGTTGAAAATAATAAACGAAAACCTTTATATGAGAATTATTTGTAATTGAAGCGCATCATTTAGAAATATTAAAGACTTTGATTGTATAAGTTTGTGTGAAAAAAATGGATGCTGTCGCTGAGAAGTATAAGAAGAAATACAAATCGACAAAAGGAAAACTATTGGTCGCAGAAGCGAGAATTCACGAATTGGAAAGATCAGTTTTATTTCCACTACCAAAGAGCGACGCTGTTTTTGAGTGGGCTAGAGCCGTAGTTCTTTATCATGACAACATCATGTCGATGGATACAGAAACAGTAATGAATCGTTTCTAAATAAGTTTAGTATTGCTCTTGTTCATAAATCAAGAGTCATTATTACTGTTTAGACATTACCGATTAGCTCGACAACTTTGCAGAAATGTATAAAATCATCGCCAACGCAAACAGTGAGAGTGCGTAATTTTAGAAATAGAATGACATCTAAAAGCTATAGAACTGTATCTATCGTTTTCTGTAGGAAGTTGCCAGAGCCGTATTCAGCAAAGAGGGTCTAATAAAGGCCAAGTGCGTGTCGAATTTGGATGCCCAGACAGTTGCGAATATTCTGCGTAAGTTAGAATTTAGTGGAATAGTGTGCTGAAATACAGGCAGGTATCGTTCTAGGATTTGTCAAAACAAAATTTGCTTCAACAAAAACAGACGATACGATACTGAAGCGGAACATAACGAACACATGTATTTACGAAATAAGAGCTGAACGGCATCGACTTAAAAAGGACACAGAGGCTGTCGCGGTAGCAACGTCACCACCAGCTAGTGATGTTTTATTTAATGCTACTTCAGAAGAAGCTATGCTTACTGGCAGCTTACATCTTTGCCTGTCTACGGAAGCGCCTTATGTGAGAGTTATTAGCTGAACTTAAAACATGGGAAAAAGCTAAATGCTGTAACCGTTACACTATATGGAAGTAATAATAGACAAAAACGTAACTGTTTGATTAATTCGTTTGTATATAAGATTAAAGATCCTTAAAGAAATAAAAATCTACAAGTGCATTTACTTCATTGAAGTAGTATGAAAAACATTTTCATAACAGAATATTATACGGAGCATAATTACCCAGCATGTAACCGACGCCTGCAGATACAGTGCCATTTTTAGAATTTGTAAGAATAACCTAGTTTGCCTTTTCATTTCAAATAACACCTACATCACGCATAGCGATCACCCTGGTTCTATAAGCAGAGAAACAAATCTGTAGATTAGCGAGTATGCCTCTTCGTAGTTACCTTCATGAAACATAAAAAAAACGCCGTAGTGTATGCGTAAGAAACACGTTCTTGACTATACAAACAGTAGTAAAATAGAACGTAAAAATAATACCTCGACCTAGAATAAAAATGAAGAATCAGCAACAACGATATACAAAAAAACGAATGAGAGAAGAAAAAAAGAGTTTTTTAAAAGTGTTTTTGTCCTGGCTGTAATGTGATAAATATACCATTGCCTGTGGCCGCCCAGTACGAATTGTGGATTATTTCTTCAGCATCATCGTAGTTTAAGCAATAAATACATGGTTTATTGTTGTTTATTTTTTTTTTCGTCATATATTTGTCTAAAATGAACAGTAAACGTATGCATCAGCGAAAAGGATGTGGCATATGAGGTATTACGGTAAATTTTAAAACTGGGGCTTTCTTCCAAAAAAATCACTTTTTCAGTCTTCACATTGATAAATAACGTATAGAGAATTACAGGGCATAAATTTTCATCTGCACTTTCAACAAATGAGTCATATTCTCATAATTCAATTTCGACGTCGATGCCATTGTTCGCTATTACATTTGTTTTTTGAATTCTAATCACTTGGAACCCCGAATATAGGAAAAAACCTCTGTTTGATATTCAGATATGTTTTGTATAACTAACTCAGAACGATCTTATTGTCCGACAATAAGATCGTTCCGTAAGTTTAAGTAAGATGCCCGCAAGGCAGACTTCAAGTGAATTTTTAGATTTCGTTCTTTCATACCTCATTCGATGCAGCTTTTCACGCTGATCATGAACATGTGGCCGTGAGATTTTTTAGACGTTGTCTTCGTGCTGAAAAAGGCCAAAAACTAAGGAGAAGTCAAGGTTTTGAAAAAGCGCGAAATCTCGTAAAAGTGCTATAACTTTTTATTGGAAGGTCATAGAGACCTGCGGTTTTCATATTCAGACTGAGCGTCTGAAACAGCATTTAGACGTGCACCTTTCCGGTTTTTAAAACTAAGACTGGTTTTTATCAAAAATCTGAAACCCAAAGGTCGGATTTTTCGCCCCAAATCAATCAAGTCCCCAGGGGAAGGTCCTAGAGCGTGAAACTTGACGTCATTCGATGCACCTTGAAAAGCTCTACAAAGTTATACGTGCAGTTTTTTGAGAAAAAATTTCTTTCAAAAATTATACCTCATTTACTGAGAAAAGTGGGAATTCTACCCCTAATTCGCAATTTTCCCCATCAGAACTCAACTTTTACGCAATGAAAATATTATATTCGGAATTAGTGTCAAAAATCGAGTCGAATGATGTGTTTTTCTTATCCTATTCGATCACTTTTATTTTTTCTGAATTTTCACGGTTCATCTTCATCTCGACGCAGTTTTGCATGCTGTTTCCTAATATACACTTTGTTCGGCGATTTGACTTCGACAAAGGGCCGAAAAACACTGTAAATGCCGTTTGCCGCTCTCAGGAAAATGCTTATAACTCCTGAACGAAACACACTAGCGGGCTCGGTCTTACACCGATCGAAAGAGAACGATGATTATCGAATGATTATCTCAAATCCTAAATCCAATGGTAAATGCCTTCGAAATATTGTTCTTAAAATGTTCCTCAGGAATTCAAGGTCAATGGTCAATTTTGACCAATCAGAGTTGACATTTCCATATAGAAAATATGACTCTCTATCGAATGTTGCAAACCGCAAGTCTTCAACCGCTTTCGTTCTGGAGTTATTAAACTTACAACCGACTCCACTGTTCATTGAAATGGATAGTAATTAATGATAATCATTACGAAAATTAAACGAGATAGTCACTTTTTCTATATACATGCTTCGGTTAATTATGACCAATCCGTGCAAATTACACGGAGAAAACAGAATTTGACGTGCACCGGTCTCTAGAAGCCGGCTTACTCTCATCTCCACCCCACCGATCCCCCACCTCCTGCGATGAATACGAATAACCCGGTACATGTGTCTGATACCTAAATATTGTGTGTGTGTTTGAACTAGTTTCGTTTCCTGGAAAGCCATTTGATTTCCGGAGCTCATCCGATTTCCTGGAAAGCCATATAGAGCATGGCAATGCCATCATTGGTTTGGAAACTGGAAACTGTTCCAAAGTTACTTTTAGTGTTAAGTGAGCCCGATTTGTGCAATGAAATAAACAAACTATGGGACTTTAAAAGCACTGATCAACCAGCAAAACAATTATTCTACGACACAACCTTCAGTGTCGGTGATTATTTCGTTAGCCCCCTGCTGACAAAAATAAATTGTTTTGATGAAGAACCTACGGTTCCCTCTCTTATTTTAATTCATCGGAATCAAACAACAGAATCTCATAGAACACACTTTTTAACAATGAAATTAAATAGAAACCATGTTAAAAAAACTTGTGGACGACAATATTTTTATAACACATGATCGTGAAGATGCACTTATGAATATTATATCATTCGTTTTTCCTCAATGGACTCAATTTTCCATTGTCAGAAACATTGAAGCAATTTAATGATACATATGATGAATTAGCGAAAATATGTCCAGAGGATCTGTTAAAATTTATTGATAATAATTTAAAAGAAGTATTGATAAATATCACTATATTTACTCTGCGACTTACATGGTTTGCGTTTTTTCATTTGACATTTCAAAAGTTGAGTTTTTACTGTAATTTGAGTGTGACATCAAGAAGATGAATGTATACAAATACGTAAATATTCAATTTGGTTCAGTTTAATGGAACATCGAATCCGTTATGTTATAGGTAAAATAATTGTCGACATGTGCTGTGATTCTCTGTGCATTCGTGGAGGCTCTCACTAGGATAATCTACATGGAATGTCTTCTTCTTTATGTTTAGAACAAGCATGCTATTTTCATCTAGACTAAGTGTGCCTATTTTGATCTTAGTAATCAACTCAATATCATCATTAGTTTCCTATTATTGTGGAACTCAAGAATATTCCCATATGATTGCTGCTACAGATGTGCAGACACCTACTAATTGTATTCCAAGTGTTCATTCACCTCGAATATTTTTGTTACACTTGTTTGCACCTTATGTTTCAGAGCGTGGATTTCTTCGAGTTTGTTGCAAACCTCACCGTCACTTTCTGCCCTAATGCTAGTACATTATGGCATAAAAAGCAAAGGTGGAGGCAGCTGAATTGTTATTATTCCACAGACGATTAGTTCCCATTACTATTAACTTTATTAGAATGTCGTGATTAAAAGTGTTCAACTATGGGAGCATGGCAGTTTCGAAAAACAGTATGGTGGGAGCTAGCTGATAGAGTTTGATGTTTCTGGAATGATTTTCTAGGAAGGAATAATATGATCGGAATGAAAATGCCCATATGTTTTACACTGTGCATTTGAGTCGTCGAGCGGTGATTGAGTAAATTCTGTCCATGTGCAACCTGGTCATAACATTTGTCGCCATCGTATCCATCGCTTGTTGTCTCACTCAGTTCCATGTTGTTGGGTTGAGTTTGAGATATGTTGCTAGAATATATATACCAGCGCTGTGATTAAAACTTTTTAGTTATTGCTTCCTCATAAACAGATAAAAAGGTAAGAAATGTTTTGGTCGTTTGTTCGTTCAAATTAGTCCCATGTTGTCGAAACCGGCGGTTAACCACCGGTTTCGACAACATAGGGTGGTGTTTTTGTCATCAGGTGGTGTTTTTGTTTTCAGGAAGATGAAAAGAAAATGGTACATTTCATCAGAAACCATAGCCCAAGGCTTTTTATCGCAAACAGAAAATTTACGAACGCACAAAAAAGGCAAAAATATAAGAATGCGTGAAAATTTCGTTTAGACACAGGCGACTATACACGAATGTCGGTGAATACAAAGTCGAAGGTTGGTAATCTACACATTTCTATGGGAAAAAATCAACGCGAATTTCTCTCTCTCTCTTAATATCATATTGAAACACCCGAAACACAAGTTCCTGCTTGACATCGTTTGTGAAGTGGATAATAGCCATGTAAATCAGTACATTCCTTTATTCATTTCTTGAGAGGCAATCGAGTTTTTCAAAGATCCTTTGAACAAATCTACTTTTACTGGTACATCATGCAAAAGGAATAATGTTCATTCTATTTCTAAACGGGTGGTAGTTAAGACATTAGGTTCGTAACGAAAAACATGGCAATCACAACCTGTATCTTCTCGATCTGTTGTAGCGTACGATGAAACAAGCAATCAATAGAGCACAACCGACCTTGATTTTGTCATTAAAGAGCAAGAAAGGTAAAGATCGTAGTCAAATGAAAAATATAAACGTGGATGAACGAAAAAGTTATTTTGAACAAACACTGTTGAATTGCACTATCCGTTTAAATGCACACATTTATAAAATTCGTTTGCACGAGAGCCACGCCACCAGTTACTCAACGACCATCTCGGATTTTTTTCAAACCAATTCCGCTGTGTAGTGCATGTGTGAAAACCTATAGATCCAAGTTTTTAGCCTTAGTGTGCTCTCCCTTCCTAGTATATACGACTTTTTTCAGACGAGCAAAATTCGAGAACTTATCTTAAAAAAAACGTAAATTCTTGATTTTCCGGGAACTATAAGACGATTTTTTCAGGATATGTAGTACTCAATGTCTGCTATATAATGACATAGAAATATTACGTATCTCTTTCATCCACGTTGACATAAGGGCAAAACGGAGTTTTGAGGTGCTTTTGTGACGTACACTTCTCCGAGGTTTCTATCTACAATGATAGTCGGACTAGTTGTAATGGATAGTACTCACAGTATACTATCTAGAATCATTGTCAAAAGTCTGATGATATTTAATTTGGTACAGAAAAATTTTCATCGAAAGTTGATGAAAAGGACAGAGGCCTCATAAGGTTAATAATCACTTTTTCGACTAATAATCGTTTCGTATAGAGAAAAAAATTATCAGTATTATATCCCAGGCAAAACTGAATACATTTGTTCACTAAAATCCCGTGAATTTGATTTAAACTTTATTATAGAAGAAACAGTAATCAAATCGGGCTGTGCCCATTGCATGACACTGGGAGAGAGGAAGAGGACGAACGAAAGTACAAAATAAAAAAAACAAAAAAGAAACTAGACAA
>CAJNOQ010004761.1:0-16766 GCA_905250885.1 Didymodactylos carnosus | reverse complement strand
TATACTTGAAAAGAATTTGCAAATATTTTCATTAATTACATTGCAAAAGAGCGTTGCAAAACAGGTGTAGCTTTTTTTATACTATGGGACTGAAAGGGTTAACACGCTCAGATGAGTTAGATTGCGGATGATAAAGAGCAGTTACCCGATGACGAATGCCTAGGATATTTAACGTTTCCCGAAAAATCTCTGCAACAAACTGTGCTCCATTATTGGAGACTATTTTCACCGGAACACCGTGACGACATATAACTTCGTCATGCAATACTTGTGCAATTGTTTTTGCTTTTGCACATCCTAACGGAAAAAGCTCTACCCATTTTGTGAAATAATCGATAACGACTAAAATATACGTATTTGCTCCACGACTTTTAGGAAGAGAACCGGTCAAATCGATTCCGATTGTGTTCCACGGAGATTGAACTACGTGGGATTGCATCAAACCAGCTTTCTTTTCATTTGCAGCCTTAAAATGCTGACAGAAATTACAAGCTCTCACATACTGCGCAACATCGCACCTCATGCCTACCCAAAAGAAACGTATTGCCATGCGATGTAGAGTTTTGCGACGGCTAAGATGATCAGAAACTGGGTGTATCATGAGCTAATTTGAGAATCTCAACACGTTTTGATTTAGGAATGACAAGAAGATGAGGGATAAGATTGTTTTTTAAGAGGAGAATCTTCGTCAAATTTTCTTCAGCGGAAATCAAAGGACATACAACGATACCTCTTACAGAAAGCATCGACCCAATCGATATCTTCAATAAATTTTTTACCACGGATATCATTGATATGACTGTAACGCAAACGGATGTTTATGGAGAGAAGAAATCTTTAGCGAAGGGATCACCAAATAATTGACAAAAAATGAATGAAAATAATATTCGGTGTTTTCTTGGTGTACTAATTATTATGGGTTTACATCGAGTACCACGGCTTAGAGATTATTGGAGCAGAAACAAAGTACTCCATTTATTTTTCGACAACTTCTTCACAACTGTTCCTTTGTTATTACAACTACAAAAGAAAAGAATAGAAGCAACTGGAACAATAAGAGCAGACAGGAAGCTTTTTCCTCAGAAACTTCTACACACAGATAATCTGAAAGGGGTGAATACATATATTATGTCTGTAATCAAATATCGGTGGTCAAGTGGCAAGACAAGAAAACAGTTTTTATCGCAAGTAATTCATTCGACCCAAGGCAAACTGAAACTGTCCGTAGAACAGAAAAAGATGGTTCAAAGATATCCATTAATTGTCCAGCAATGGTTTCAAAGTACAATAAGTTCATGCGTGGCGTAGATTTATTTGATCAAAGAGTCTCTTTATTCAACTGACAGAAAATCTCGATGGAATTGGATTCGAATATTTCTTTATTTTCTTCAAGCAGCTTTATCGAATGCGTTTGTCTGTTACAACGACTTGCATGAGAAAAATGTGACTTACGCTGATTTTCTCTGTTCTGTCTCGATGTCACTAATTGGTGATCAATGCCCTCGGAAGAGAATTGGAAGACCGATGCATTTGTCTCATGCAAAGGAAAAAGAAATTCAACAAACGCTGGGCAGCACGGCTTCATCAATTCAGTTCTTAGCGCATATGCCTGTCGCTGGGTCTAAGGGAAGATGCCGATACTGTAGCACGAAAGCCTCTCCAGTATTCAGTATCATAAAATGTAGCTTTTGCGGCGTTTCTCTTTGTGTAAAGAAGAACAGGAACTGTTTTTCGACATTTCACCAAAAACTTGTGTAAGTTTTGCAACTAATAAACTTCAGTGACCCTTTTCAGCACCGTCTACACAGAAATTGAATGAGTTCTACGTAAAGCGTGTCAAATGAAAGTACAGGCGAGGTGTCATGGCACACATTCACGACTTAGATCAACTTTCCTTACAATCCAATTGAATTAAAACAAAAGAAATAATTTGGGCCTGAAAGGGTTAATAGAACATTAAAGCCAATGTTGGCCATTTTCTCACAAAAAGATGAGCAATCCTGGGATATCAGATTGCCGCAGTTAGCGTTAGCCATAAATGAATCGACAGGTCAGACGCCTGCATTCTTAATGTATGGATGTGAGCTTTTATTACCTCTTCATCTAGTGTGTGGTCTAGGAGTCGATTCTCTAGATGAATTAAGATCAGCTAAGGAAGTGAGAACTTGCAATAGAATTATTAGTGAAAAGTCGACAAGATTCGCTTGTTAAGCTTAAACAAATGGCCGAAAAAACTAAGCACCATAATTTTGTTGAAAGAGTATTTGTAAATGTTTCACCTTTAGTGTCAACGTTTTTGTTTATTTCAAGGTTAAACTCTAGTCTAGAATCAAAGAATGCAAAACAAATGAGAAAAACTATTATGTTATCATTGCATTTACAAATATGCACGGGCACGTCAGAGAGACAAGAGAAACACTACAAGTAAAACTTTTCTCTGAATTAACTTGTAAAAACGCTGAATATATTTAAAAAATGTTTTTCAGACAAGCAGCAGGAAAAATCTCAAGATCGTCAAACAGAAACATACATTTTGCCTTCGTCTCGACAATGCGATTTGTGTCAACCCGAAGTAGTTCAGGGCATATCGTTATGTACCGGGTGCGAGAGATTCTATTGTCAACAACATTTTATAGACGAGAGCTAATGGAAAATCTCGCAGAATTTAGAGACGAATATGCTCAATTTGAAGAAAACTTTTCGAAAACAAATGTTGAACAATCCCCGTTATTTGATGAGATTAAACAGTGGGAAGCTTCCATGTTTGACCGAGTGAGATTAGTAGCACTCAAAACACGAGAAACAGCTATGAGGATCATAGCGAAGATGTAAGGCCAGAATCTTCGATGAATGTGTTCATACATTCTTTAGCACAGAAGACAAATTTCACAGATTGGAAATCCGACAGTTTTCAGTCTTCGGTTTTAAATCTCACCAATAAGTTAGAATCAACCGCTAGGACAGTTAATAAAACTGATAATTCAGATGAGTTGTTTTCAAAACTCGATTTCACATCATCCGATGTTTCTGTACCGCAAGAAAAACAGAGAAGGCATGTATTACATCAGTATTCAGGTATTTTCTCGTTTTAACCAGGTCGTACTAATGTAGTCAAACATCATATTGATGTTGGTAATTCAAAGGCAATCAAATACAGTCATTATTGAACCCTGAAAAAAAGACAGCATGCGTTAAACAAACAGCCGAAATGCTCGAGGGTAGCATCTGTGAGCCGAATTTTATAGCCTCAAAGATTTTCAAATCTTTCGAACAAAAAAAATATTTTCTAAAACTTAATGATCTCAATGTCCTCCACCCAGCTATGTGTAAATAAACGAAAGCTATAAATTTGAATTGCCGGCGCCTTATATGTCAATTTCGATGCGACAAATAATCGGAAAATGAAGAGAAGAATAATTTGTGCTGTATTCGTATTCAAATAATCTAATAAATTTGAAAACATATCAAAATTGTTTCTCTTCTTCGTCGTGTTTTACGTTATGTATCAAAACAACACGTAGACACAAAGAAGAAAAAGGAGAAAAGGGGAGGGGAATTATACTTAAAACTTGTTCATCATAGGCTATAACTGTAGATTTATCATCGAACTACAGACGTGTGTTATTCTAATTTCATTGTCAAGTTTTTTTAAAAAATTGTTTTATGCAACTGATGAAGACGTTGGTAAACGTCGAAAGCGTTTTGCTGTTAAAAGAATAATTGTACGAATAAAAGTATATTTTATAAAAAATCATATTTTGTTAACAATTAATGATCTCAATGTCGTCCACTCAGCCAAGTGTAAATAAACTAAAAGTAAAAATAGTTATAAGTTTGATTTCCCTAGTCGACTTCCCCCAAAAATGCATAATCTCCGGGGACTCCCTACTAACTTCATTCACCTTTTTGCTTTGCAGAGAGACAACATATAAATGTAATACAGTTCTAGGATAAAATTTTACGAAGGTCCTCCTAGTAAGTCATCACTAACGTGTCGGCCTATGTTGGCTGATATGTATTGCAGTGGTATATGCCACTTAATTACCAATTAATTATATGAAATGCTACTTGAAGAATGGAATCCCCAGGGATTTTGGGGAGACTCCCTATAAAATCCCCGGGGAATCCCATTTCGGAGTCCCCGGATATTTTTAGGAGACTCCCCAAGGACTCTCCGAGGATTTCCTTGTGGAAAGTGACTAGAGTTGCCAGCGCCTTATATGTTAATTTTGATGCGACAAATAATCGGAAAATGAAGAGTAAACTTCATGTTTAATGATTGAAACTTGTAAATTTATCTGAAACGCCTTTTCGTTTTAATTCACATAACAAACCAGAGTGCCAAACAGAGTCAATAACTTTTTAAAATTTAAAAAAAGAGCTCTCGTTAGCTTCTCGTCTTTCATACTTATTTTAGTTCGATGGTGTAACCAAAATCTAATAGTTGATTAACAGCAGAATCACGATGACGAAAGTCAGACTGTAGATGTCACTCGGGCCTCCCACAAAAAGGGGCCCTTTCATCTTTCTCTCAACCAGGCTATACAAGATTTACGCAATATTCTCCTAATCTCACCCGGACAATTTTTTTCCGTTATATGAAATCTATATAGCAAATCGTCTATATTTTAGTATCTAAATCTATATAGCATTCTACGTTGATTGAATTGATTAAAATCAGTGTCCTGTTTTATATTGACAGCTGCGTGTTCTTTATGTGTTAAAGTTCTCGATCACGTCCTGAGAATTTGCACTTAAGGATGACTAAGTAAAAAAAAATTTTCTTTCGACAAAAATATATCACGTACCATAGGTGGCGGGATTAGTCGACGAAATGGTAGATGGCGGCACGAATAGGCGTGGAACCGTTACCGTTACTAGTAACTGGAACTGGATGATCACTTACCGTTTTCTTCATAATCAATATGTAGAAAAGTTGATGCTCACCTATCTTGTTTTTTATACTGTAATAAACTCATCTAGCTCAGTTCCCACAGACAATACTACCATGTTTTCCATAGAAACAATACACGTATAGGAAACCTTTATTCTACAGCCTTTAATGTGAGTGTTCCTATACTATGGGAAGTGCCTTTTACTGTTAAAAGAAATTACAGAGCAACAAACGTCCACTGAGAGATGTAAAATTTTGTTGATTTGATGGAAAAGTAGCTGGTGACCAGTTCCAGTTACTAGTAACGGTAACTGGTCACCAGTTCTTTTAACCAGTTACTAGAAACAATGGGAACTGGAACTGCCCCACCCCTAGGCACGAAAAAATGTTCGCTGATTGGCAATGGTTACTTGACCTCTTCCTAGTTTTTTTTTAAAAGTCCAATTTTTAAGCAAAAAAATTGGCTTTTTTGAGAACAAAACGGCGATGCGACGTGTGCACTAACAGGGATAATAAAACTCCATTCCTTTTTTGTACTACCTCAATCACTGAGTGCAAATCCAAACACAGACAATGTGGTAGATAGGATTTTAATTCCACGTTTGTGCTCGGCGCGGAAGATGTGAAGAGACGACAGCTGGTCCGACTTTTGCAGACGAATTTCCTTCCTTTGAACTTTTTATGCACATTGTATTCAGCGCGATATTTGTCCGAGTTTCAGCACTTTTGTGCTGTTCCGGCGTTCCAACAATTAAAAATAAAATATGTTCTGTTCAACCGAATATGATCAAAATTTTTAACAACCTTCGGTCAGTCCTGACTCGAAGTCTATCGATAAAGCCGAATAACCAGCTACAACACAACTTCTTATGAGTTATGTGTGTAACCAAGCTTCCCATACTGTTTTTTTGTTGAATCATAATGACGAAGTAAGAAAACAATTTTAATCCGTTTTGTTTACACTGCGCAAGAGAAAAGTTGTTGTAGATGGAAAAAACCAAGTTGCATTCTCTGCAGTATGTATATATGTGTATAAAAGCAGCATAAGAGAAATAAAAAAATACACCTTTTCATCTTCTTCACAATGCCATTCTTTAAACCGAAACTGCCGTTCATACCTGTCTATTTGAATAGCAGCTTAAAAGAAGGACAGGTCAATGCTAAAAGTCAATCAGAAAATGCAACTTCTGAATATGATTTTATGTGTCACATTAGAAATATTATTGTTAAACGTGAATCAGATTTAGAACCGATAGAAAATGCACCGCTAGGTTACTATCGTATCCGTAGTAATCATCGTAGCATTTCTTCCCCTGCTACCACTACTACGACCGATGCTGAACGAAGTAATGTTTCCCACTATGTCAATGGCTATCAGTTAAAGAAAGATATGCAAATGGAGTTAGAAAAGTATAATCCACGTCAGATGAAATCCTCAGCCAATGTTGATGGTGCAAGTGTTTACGTAGAATATAGGAGATCATTGAGAGATGAACGTGTGTGGAAAGAGGTTGAGGAATTTCGTACACAATTAAGTGACGTACAACGAGACCAAGCCAAGAGAAATATGGACGTGTTTTTTCAGTTTTCGTCAGATTTAATAAATCTTAAATCCAGAGAATTTTACATGAAATGTTCTTCGGATGTGTTACATACGCCAATGCCAGAATTCTTACTTAATAAAGTCTGTCGACGAATGCCATTTCTAAATCACCTGTACAAAACGATGTTCCTATCGTTAATCGGTATACCTATTCCACAAAAACTAGCTGAAAAACTTCAGCTGGCACTTAATTTTTATGAAAAATATTCCTCGCATATCAATCGCGAAATCGAGTCAGACAGAGTACGTAAGCATCGGCGTCAATACATGGAATCTAAGGAAGAATGTGATATTGTGATTGGAATAAAGTTAGATTTTATACCGTCATTAGTTCGTGATGCATTTGAACGTATTAAACGTAATCGTCCGGCAGTTTACCGTCAAATAAAGCATATTAATATTTATCTTATACCGAAATGGTCAAAGAAGACGTCAGAAAGTGAAGCCGAATACGAATTTCGTTTATCATTTTCATTAATTGAAAGTGAACTGGCAAATAGGCGTACGAAAAATGAAAAGATTCTGAATGGCATCGCACGTAGTATTTACTACAAATACTTAAATCGTACTAGGGTTTCGTTTAATGATGAAATATACTTTAAATCTTATTATATAAAGACAATTGTACTTTGGATGTGTGAACAGATTAATTTTGAAAATGTCTTAAAACGCTTAAAAGATGACGAAGAAACGATTGCTATTGAATTAACAAAACGCTTTCTTGACTATACCCTTCAGCTACTGAGCAGTTATACCTGTCCACATTATTTTATCTCTGGGATTAATTTATTTGAGGAGTATCCTCCTACATTCTTAGATAGAATTGCTAACATTTTAAAACATGAGGTGCGATTACCAAAAAAACGTGAAGAACCAGCCGAAAGACCATGCGAAGGAACATGCTGTGATGTTTTAAAACTTTTAATACAAACACCAGAAATGGTAAACGAGTTCGATCAGTTGCAAAATGAACATTTCGATTGTCGTATGGAACAGTTTGTTTCAAACAAATACGATCACGGCCTAAAGGTTCTGATGCTTATATTACGGGAAATTTTTGAAGGACTGCTGGTCTTGATGCCAGATGCGGGTACAGGTGAGAATTAGACAAAGGGAAGGCGACAGTCATCACTTTGTTCAGACATCTTCCTTGGATGTTCTCTATATGTGACATCCATTGATTCAGAATCATGGTGGACTGAATTTCGACGTGTTGTTCTTTGCAATAACACTACAACTGCCGATCTAGACGACATTACGTTTGACATCGATGGTATATCTATAGATGATATACGATGTTGTTTAGAATTTCTATCGGATGCATTACAGACGTAGTGGCCATTGATAAAACGTATGCTTTTGGATGATAGTAATTTCATGGAATATTTAGCAAAAAATCGTACTCGTCTCATGAAATTTGGTATTGAGTACAGTGTTAAATGGTTTACAGAACAAAGTATCAATCATATGAAATCAAATATTTTTACAGAAATTATGTTGGGCGCTCAACCGCCAGATGAAGATAGACCGTTGATTGACAAACTGTTTCATAGTGGACCAACACTGAATATCAAACGTCATTTGAGTGAAACGTACAATCTACGTATAAATCCAGATGAACGACATATATTCAGTAAAGAAGAAGTACTAAATGATTATTGGCTTTTACAAGTGCCCGATATCATCAGCTACGTTCTGACAGTGATTGTATGTGGCTATACAAATGTTCGATTCATTCTAGGCGATGATGTGAATGCGTTACAATCAAGAAATTTTGTTAGACGCACAATACTGCCTTTGCTTAGATCAGTACGATTACTATGGAGAAATATATTTTATCGGCATGAAGTATAGATTTGAGCGATAAAAGGTCATTTCTATAAGATTCAGCGTAACAGAAGTTCTATTTTTTTGCGGATGATAATGCAGGCGTTTCTCGATGTTTGTTATGGCACTTCTGTTCCTTAACTTTGGTTTTCAATCTAAATAAAATTTCTTAGCTTGGACTTCTACAGTTAGCCATCGATGTACTGTTCATTTTTATTTGAGCAATATTTAAAAAATTGGCTTCATCGATCCCATATACATTCAAAAGCGATTTTTACAAATAAACATCTTCTCAATTGCACAAGTTAGGTTGAAACTGAATCGAATAAGAAGATGAATGGTACCGCTCTACGCAACGAACGTTTTGAAATAAGAGCTGAGTACAAAATGCGTAGCTTCCTAAATGCGGCCGAAATTTAAGCCAATCGGTATAAAAGTAGTCGCAATTTGAAACGAGTAAATTTATATTATTCTGCGTTTCCAAATTGCGGCCACTTTTTAATTAGTGAATAATCAACAATCGTAATTTAAAATATACATATATAAATTAGTCGCTTTGTAGAAAAAATAGAAGTAGAAACATATGAGTGAATTGCAACAGGATTGTTTACTGGTCTGCGCTGTTCTGCGTATAAAGACCGTTCTACTCAATGAATTTTCAAATTCTTTTTAATATTTTTACTCCTCTGTATTTATACATTTATTTCTGAATAAATGAACTCTCTATTACTTAAGGAAGCCGTGATTTTCATCAAACAAGGCCTAAACCTGATGTTTTTTCAGCTGGTTCGTCAGAAAAAGCTCGTTTTTTTCCAACCAAATTAAATAGGAGCGGGAGTAGTCTTAACTAGATTCGTAGAAGAATTCTTAGGCTATTCAAATATGTACTTGGCATTGAAATTAAACGAAATTATGTCGAAGAAATACTAAAAATACTGTGATAATAGACCCTTTTCGGTTTTTCTTTTGGTTGGCCCTGATACTTACCTAGTGAAAACACGGATACGATGCGCATTTTGATAATTGTTTTCCAAATATTCGAAAAGATGTGCTAGTTGCTGTTGCTCACCATGTGAAGATTAGGACAAAAAATACACATCCTGAATTCGTAATAATATGATGACCTTTCTTCACGTCGTTCGGCAACATAAATTGCGTTCGAACATTTACCCAGATATTATGGACCAAGGCGAGTTCGGGGAGATCGCCGAAGACGAGTTTATACTCCACTCTAATATCAACCAGAGTTGTTAGACGTTCATCAGTATTATGAGCAACAAATACGAGAGGCGCCAAAGTGTCAAACTTCATCTTCCAGCTTGGTTGTTGGTCGTTGAAAAGTGTACAGCGATCATTAGGGTAATTCATGGTGCTCTGATTGACTGAAATTCTATTTTGATTATGCCAGAATGATGATTAGGGAAGCCGTCAAAAATAATGAAATGCGTAGAACGTAGACTATATTCTACGCGTCGAAAAATCTATGTGTAGAATTTATTTTTGTACGCACATTGAAAACTCTAATTAATCTGTAGTAATCAAAGAAAAACCGTGACGCCATAACACTTTTGATCGTTTTTTTGTCACAGCGTCACGGTTTTTCGAGTTCTTCTTTGATTAACACAGACTAATTAGAGTTTCGAACTTGTTAAGCTGTCACATCTTGTAGAGCAAACAATTTTCTACAAACTGGTATACTTGTTCAAGTTTTGCCAGCCCGTCTTCAGTCTTTTAGACAAGCTTTTTAGATAGCCCCGAAATCGGTTTTGGGGACTGTTTGTACAGCAGCTCTATTTTCATAACGAAGCAACGTTCAGAGCCGAGACACTTTTCATTTTGTAGAAAAATGTTTAATCTACTCAATTATCCAGTTGCCCTTTTAGATTAATTTGTAGCTTTATTGCAATAACTTTTTGAAAAAGAGCAAAAAATGGAGGCCGTTAGCTGAACAAGCCGAAAAGTGTACTTTTTCATGTCGTTCGGTACCAATGGGTCATGGGTGATCCATTGGTACCCCAACATTGGTGCAACTTTGATTCGATTCAACCTTGAAATTGACATATTCTACTACTAATTGCTTTTTTCTAGTACTTAGTTTGCCGTCAGCTTCTATAGATCAATGGTGATAGGTAAAGGGTTAAATATGGTATCAAAATAGTGCAAAAGTCAAATATTTTAATAATAATGGTAAGAGTATAAGTCACTGATTGTTCTATTACTCTAGTGGAAACTAACGAGAATATGCCAATAGAATTCAGTATGGCTGTAATGCCTAAAATTAAGAAAGAGCTATTCTGTTTCCCAAAAATAATACGAAAAATGCAGTTTCTTGCGTGAGCTCTTGAGAAAAAGTTCTAATCAGAATTTTCTCACCAATTACGAGAGAAACAGACTCGAGTACAGAAAAGTAATATGCCTTTAGCGCCAAATAGCTCTAATTAATTAACTCGTTGTTTGGCTCCCAAAATTTGAATATACCTTCGAGTTTTTGTAAAGTTGCGGCAGCTGGCTTTCCTCAAAAACGAACTTTTCCACTCAATATCATCGATAATGCGAACTTTTCTCAGGCTGAGATACAGTTTTATTTATATTTCAAAAGTCTTAGAATTAATTCTACTTTAACTCAGCATAAAAACTGAAGACGGAAAAACGCATGCGCTGTTAGCGCGAAATACACAACTTTCCTACTCTTAGTCACATTTTAGTTTTTGAAACGTTTTGTAGCTGCTCTGAAAGAATTGGTTAAGTAACCAATTGAAGATTATGTTCTGCTGTATGCTATTTCAGTGTGTCAATGATTCGTAGTACGGGTGGGAGCAAAGCAGACTTTCCAATGACAGTTTCTATTTTCCATCTTGATAAAAGAACATTTCACTGATTTTTTTGTATTCTGAATCTGCTCATGCCATAGTGGCTCATATCATTTGTTTCGTCTTTCTAAGAAAACATACCTTTTTTGCTTTATTCATATAACAAATGTTTAAATATAACAATTATTATAAAAATAGTTAACTTCTTGAAATTCGTTACTAATATATCTTTTACAAATAATAAATCTACTATTAAACTGGTCACTGTATGTTTTATTCGTCGATGTTCGAAGTTGTGCACCGAACAGAAAGATAAATCTGTTTGTTCTAAAGCCAAGATTTAGTCCACTGCCTTTTCGAGTTTCGATGGGGTTATATTATTTAGACTACTTTCTATCATTTTTCAATCAAACAAATAAATAAAAGTACAACAAGGTTCTTTGTGTATCATCCCCCTGCCAGTACATTCATCTAATATTTTAAGCAAAAAATTTCCAATAAACAAGTTCTTCTAGAAGCCTTTTCACGGTTACTGCAATGCTGAACAAAGTCGATTTCAATTCGATGATTTTTCGGTGTCAGTACACATCGGTGCTGTTATTGTTGTTTATTTGAAATTGCTAAGAATTTTTTATCACCGACGATTACAATGAAACCATAGATATACTCTCTTTTAAGAGCCTTATTCATCAAAAAATACAAATAATTGGTCTAAGCCATAAAAATTCCCAAAAAGTAACCAACATTTTCTAATAGTATTGTGTAAGCGTTTTGCATTAAATCCGATGGAAAATCCATAAAATCACAACATAATGCATAAATTATTTCAGAATTGAATAAGTTGATGTCAATCTTACACTAGATTTTGTATTTCCACCTGATGTCAAATTAAAAATTTTTCCATTTCCTATTGATAAAAAATTTTATGGTAAAACACATATTTTCATAAGAGAATTTTTTTCGACTTACCAGCAGCACAACGCTGAATAACAGATGCAAGAATAAGTCCTTGACAAGACTCAATAATCGCAACAGTTGATGTACAACTAACATTTGATAACGATAACAACATGGCTAATGTATCTCGACGTAAAAACCTAAATTAGAAAAAAATACATAATAAGAATATGTATTTATTAACACATGCGTAATTTTTTGAATATCCGATGAATAAGCTTGACATAATAAACGTATACTCGGTTTCCATGCTCGATAAATTTGCACATATCTTAAAATGAAATTTTTTTATCTCTATTGCGGCTTTGATACGATTCTTGTATACCTTTTCTTCCTTTTTTTAAAATATCTTTCTTGCAAAAATGTCTTTTATCAAATGTTGAACTATTGGTCACCAGTTGTGAAATAATTTCCTAATATTAGGAAATATTTTCAGTATTGTTAATATGAGAGAGTATAGAGAGCAATATAGCTCTTACTTGATCAGATGTCTTGTGATTTCAAACCTTCAATATCTTCATGCTGTAAAATTTGATTATGTGAATTATTTCGACTACCTGACCATGATCAAATTTATCTGAATAAAGATATAAATATCAGAATTATAGTTAACAATTTTAACTGTATTAATTTACCTGTTTGTTCGAATTCATGCGCTTGATTCGCATCTATTTATTTTAGTTATCCATCTAGTTCATAATACGTTCCATTAATCTGATCGATCAAGTTGTCAAGATAAATTTTATGCTTTTCAACTATAATCGTTCTAAATAGTTAAAAATAGACAGTTAATAATCTCTAATCATTATAAATTCAATGAATAGAAAACTATACCTTTGTTTATGTGCTTGTACAATTATTGTTCTATTATGATGTGTAAGTAGTATAGCATGATCACCATCTTTGAAATAGAGCATATCTAGAATGAAAGGCACACAATTAGAAGCGTTATACTTTCTAAAATTAGTAAATGAATAATTGCTGTTCTTGTTACGAGAATTAGACGACAATTTTTCTTGAGTGAAGTTTGTTTACTTGAATCTCGTAGTTCTTGAAATTTTTTATTTCAAATTGACTAGACTTTCTGGAATTAACCCTTTATCGCTCGTTTTAAAAATAAATAAAGTGTGTAAAAAATCTGTAAAAAAAGTTTTGTTGCCGTACGATTATGACTTTTGTTTTAAATTTATTTGCTTTAATTTAAACAGCTTGACAATACCTAAGCCGAATTACGAATAGCAAGTGATCAAACTTTCTAAAATTGCTAATCATCGCAAATAGCGAGAAACTATCTCACATTATTCTCATACTCTTTTTATTATCAATATCCTTTATTCTAGAACTTCGTCAATTTTGAACTTTTTCTGTGAATGTATCTATTAGCTACATGATGCCAAAAAATTTAAAATCGATACACACATGAGACTGAGAGTGAATTAGATTTGGCACAAGAAAAAGAAATGATTCTATTATTCTATTATTAAGATTTTTAAGAGAACCATATTAAAAGAATAGTAAAGACTAAAAATACTCCACTTCCCACTCTTAACATCACTTTGGATGGTTGCATAAAGAGTTCTAAAAATTCCCTCCTGTGGATTTAGTAAATAGCTAGCGAAATCATTTACTTCTCTTATAAGAGATCAACGAACTGTATTGTATTTTGAATAAATACAATTTGGTATACAATAAATGTAAAAAATGAAAACATTTGTCTATTAGTATATTAAAAAGTTTGAAACAGTTAAAAAGATGATAAATACTGATCACATGCATTATTACAGGCTTAATTTATCAGAAAAAATGTATAGGATGACACAGTACATGTATTTTACAAAACTTTTTTGCTCAAGCTATGATGATATTTTCAACAATAAATTGCGACGTAGTAATTGAGCAAAAAATAGAAAGATTAAAAAAAAGAAATACTTTAACTAGTGTTAAATGTATGAACAATAGTACCGGATCAATTAATGAAAATCGAAAACTCGTCCACAAAGCAATAAACAATCTGTCTAGAATAAAAAAATTTTTTTATTTACCTTGTGCACACGTCTCAAAAACAGATATTCATCCATGTATATGTGTTCTCTAACTTCATAAGCTCTCGATTGATAAAAAAGAAATTTTTTCCTATGAATCTTGACTGAGATAATTAACTTTTGAATTTAAAGAGTTTCAAATTTCTGAATTTTTTTAAAAGCTTTTTCCAAAGCTTTAGCAATACAAGGATTTTCAGATGTTGTAGTAGATAATCATTGCTACAAGGATCTTTTCTATAATTACACAAGAAAAGAAATTTTCTATGAAGTTGTCTTGATGCACCGTGTCCAGTAATGAAATGTCCACACCGATTTTTCGAAAATAGTAAAAATAGGCCAAATTTTAACCATTTATTCTATTCTCAAAATTCCAAAATAATTTTTTTCTTATTATCCATCAAAAGCTGGGTCTAGAAAATGGAGTTTGGAAACTTTAAAACTCAAATTGACTTCGAGAATCGTTGAAAACGAGCAGAATGGTAAAAGGTTCGCTGACTAATCTCACAAGCCTATCTAGTCTGCGGTTTGGAAGATATAATTACTTGATATATTTCATTTTCACTTATACACTTATGAGAAAAAAAGTATATATCGATTTTGAGAAATTTTACCTGATTGTCGAAAAATTCAATTTTTGTGAATTGAGTGTGAAAAACTCTAAAAGTGGACCTGTAGTTTGCCATTTCTTTATCAAAATTCAACATTTTGACAAAAACAAGGCCATATTCAGATTCAGAGTCAAAAACTGGATCGAATGACATGGGTGTCAGGAGTTCTGAATAACCCTGAAGTTTTTCGTTTTTTTTCAAAAATCTACAACCAAAATTTTCACTGAAGCTCCAAATATTCTCCAAAACACTGAGACCCATGTCATTAGCTCCAGTTTTTAATCGTGATTCCGAATATGACCTTGTTTTTCAAAGCGAGTTTTACGAAAATTTGGGTTTTCAGGCTGTTTTCACCTATTAAAAAATTCACTATTCACTCAATAAACATCAGAAGGAGCTCAGAGCTTTAGGACCTGGTCGATTTTCTCCGCTAAATGGGATGATAAGATCCAAATTTAGCGGAGAAAATCGACCAGGTCCTGAAGCTCTGAGCTCCTTCTGATGTTTATTGAGTGAATAGTGAATTTTTTAATAGGTGAAAACAGCCTGAAAACCCAAAGTTTCGCAAAACTCGCTTTTCAGTAGACTTTTAGAACTTTTTCTAAAAACAAATACTGCCACGAGACTCAGCATGATCTATTACCTATAGTCCATCCCTTTTCAAGGCTACCAATAGTCACCGAGTGCCAGCCCTGGGACTCGCAAGAAATCCGACACAGCTCCAGAGCCGCGGAAAACCAAGGTCTCACTTGACTCTCATTTTGAAGAGGATACCTTAGGCTATCATAGCATGGAAGAAAATCAATACAATCCTATTGAAAAGTTTTACACACGGCCTGGTTTTCCAAAGGTCATCTCGGTGTTTCTCTTTGGTTTTCAGTAAAAGCCGTTTTTCTCAGCAAGGAAAACAAATTTTGATAAAAGCTCTGAGCTGAAAACCTTTTTCTAAATCAGTTTTCAATGCTGATTTAGAAAAATATAGCTCGAACCTTCCATCTTGCAATACAAGCTCAAAAAGTCAATTCCACCACAGAGGATGGTTTTTTGTATTTTTGAGGTCCTCTTAGTAATTTGAGTTTTTCTCTATGAAGAAATGGCTTTTGAAGGCTCGGAAGGTGTTATTCGTGATCAGCTCATTAAGCTGAATCTGAATATGTATAATAATGCCAGAAACAAATTCCACTGAAATTTTGCATTACCTGCACCTTATATCTATCTATGAAATTTTCTACTGGACTTAGATATATATATATGGATGATCTCTGTATAGTCTTTATCATTACCTCAACTATTGTTTCATTTGTTTTATCATCACCATTCTTCCTGTTTTAAAAAAAGAATAAAGAACAATGAATGTAATTGTACTTTTTATTCTAAATCTTCTACCACTCACAGTTGCTTGGCAAAAACCACCGAATGGTGAAATTTTGGTCAACAATAATACTACAATCATAGTCCAGAAAATTGGTACCTTAATCAGATTGAGAAATATTACTAGCATAGTAATATCAATTCCACTCACGCAGCATGATTGTTTTCTTCTACCTCCCAAAGTTTATCGACAACTGTACATTTGCAAGAATGTTTCGAACGACAAAATTACACAGTTTAGGCCCAAGTTTCGTGCGCAACAACAAGAAAACTAGACTACACATCATCCATTATCATATGTACTACAAGATTACTTATCAGAACGGAATACAACGTGAAAACGAGGGAAAAGATTTATAGTTGAATTACTTACTTTAGGTGTCGGTATTGCGGGTCTTACGAGGGAAATACCGCAACTGATAAATCACTTTTTCAACAAAACCGAGTGGACTATAGGTAGTCGACGATGCTGATTCCGAATATCACCATGAATGCTGCTGTTAGGCCTTCAAAGACAGGCCTTCTGGAAAACCAGTTTTCGAGAAACTCTAAAGAACAACCAAAAGCTTTCTTAATGAGGCGTAATTGTAGTCCATAAATTTCTGATTAAAACGAGGCATCTCCCAGCTCTACACGACCTTTCTTTGCAAAGTT
>CAJNOQ010004760.1:0-16768 GCA_905250885.1 Didymodactylos carnosus | reverse complement strand
TCGATGGGAAATCTTAAACAATCTTATATAAGAACCTGATAAGATTCTTATAAGAATTTTATAAGATACTGATAAGAGACTTATAGGTTTCTGGTAAGATTCTTATATAAGAATCGATCTCTAGGGCGAGAAATTATACAATTCGAATAAACGTTTTCCCAAATGGTCATTGTTAGGTGCCTGACCGAAGGTACTCATACAGTACAATCTGATCTGTTCATTATGCTAATTGGATTAATTTACTTTTAGAACAAAAATCAAATCAATAAAAATAGAACAAAAGGCAATTTGGACAGTTATATTTGCTCTAATGAAAGACTGCTTTAAAGATCAGGTATACGTCAGACTTGAGTTGTTTTGATTGGTATACTTCTTTCGAAAGGCATATAATTATTGGAAACTGATGATGGTAGCATTGTTGGTTCTTCAAGAGAGTTGTAATAAGAAGATTCTAAGAGAAGAGAAATAATCACAATAGTAAATTCCGTATGCTAAGCTGTTCTAATCTGAATACCTGGTTTTGTGGCTGGAGGTGAAGACAGTGGTTGAGTTGGTTTTGAATTTACTGAGATATGTACAGAAGGCTTGTTAGATGTAGACGACAGCTTTCTGGGTGGTAGTGTAGGCCCATGTTTGTTCTTATCTAAATAGTAAAAGGGTTTTCTTTTCATTGACAAAAATTGGCTGAGTAATATTACTCTTTGCAGATGGTTGCTCTCTAGAACTGGTTCGCATCGATTCTCCCGTTGAAGTCGTCAATTTCTCTCCATGTTGCGTTACATTATTTGTGGTAACTCCTTTTTGAGTTGTACGAGCAGGTGGTTGAAGTACTTGCTGATTTGCCTGTTGAATTAGTGAATAAACGGTAGTCGCATCATCTACTGATGCACAGGAAAATCTTAATTTGCCTTGAATACAAGCTTCTTGGCTCAATTCAAACATCATCTCGACTCCGTTTACATTACAATTTGTAATATGACTAAATCAAAATGAAGATATCATTTTACTTGTTTCCATCATAAATATCCTTTCTTACATTAGTTGGAATGACCATTGTTTTTGATGGTGTCGCCGGCCTATAACGAGTTTATCATTATCGATTGATAAATGGCATTCACCATTAAATTTCAATAAGCGTTCTGTTTCGCTATCACGAATATCGACATTAAACGAACGAGCTGTAGAAATAAAACAATCGCACTATAATTCAGCAAATGTATTACGAAATAAACACTAATATTCTATTTCGCTACATTCCGATAATAGCATACTTGCAACTGATTCATAAATTGGATTTCGGCCGCTCATGTTTGTCGTGGCTTGATTTGATTGAAACACAGCCTAAGAAAAAATACGCTTTCTAAAAAATCATTATGAGAGCCTTTATGAGACAATACCTCGAGAAGAGATTTCCAGTAATTATAGTCTTTATTATCATCAAATCCAAGCCGACATTTTTTACTTCGAAATTTCACTTCTAGTATGAAATTAGGATCACGTCCATTGTTGTCATTGTGAATACAACCTAACGAGAGCATTTCTGTAATCGGAATTTCAGTAGTTTTGCCGCCACGAGCGGTTTGATCATTTTTATCTGAACCATTCGTACGTCGTATCGTAAGATAATTTTCATCGTCTCGTAGAACTATCTGGCCCTCAACATCAGACCATTTCTCCTGAAATCGACAAGAAATTAAGTTCAAAAGGATTCGTGTGAAAGCTTATAGTTGATCATCTTTCTATAGATTAATATCACTGAAAAATGCACTCTCATAGAATTTTCGATTATATAATTGACTTTTGCTTTTAACATGTTAATCAACGCCATAATTTAATAATTCATAGAACCGTACCCATGATAATATGCCATGTTTTGCATACTTAAAACGCTGCTGTTTGTTTGACATTGTATACTGTTTCTGAAATTGATCTACGAGGAGTTTTAGACAATTTTCTGCATAAAATAGCAATCAATTTTAGTTTTCTATGTAAATTATGCAAAAAAAACAGAAGATAAGTGGGTGTATTATGACGTTACTTTCATCTTGGCAAACATTTTGTCTCATTCTTTTATACCTGAGATAAGAAATAATAAACACGATATTGGTGAATAAAATTTTGGATGTGAATATTAAAGGCTCACATTGGAACCCAATCATCAAATAAGAATATCTGTTTATACTCTTAGAAAATGTCGTACTACTTCAGAATCTCTATCAAAGCTATTCGAACTCAATTTTAATAAATAGGCATGAAAACTTTTATTTTGCATCCATACTTATAGCTGATATTTTGAACATTACGAACTTAATCTGAATAAGATAATGTCAGAAAATAAAAAGGAGGTTTACTCATTCATTGTACAAATTAAACGTGTATTTCATATTGAAAGAAACAAGTGTATGTAAGGAGGTGCACGTCCCTGCTACTTCTCAAGGACATGTTTTCTCTTTAATAATCTCTTTTCTCCCAAAAATTTCGTCAGACTTCATGTCCAGATTTGGTAGCGAATCGAATCAATAGTTAACAAAACGTGCTTTCTCCCACTTTTTCTCCCAAATTATTTGGAAGTAAAGTATTTTTCCCACGTTTTCCTCCAAGAGAAAAAAGCTCAAATTGGTATCAATAATATTATTATCGTCCAAATTTATTTATTGCTTATTCGCTTTCGTTATCCTTACCAGTCATAGCGGTGAGAAATGAACGTCCGTTTAGTTGATTGAAACTTATCAAGAATCGTTTAAGGTCTATGACGGATGATAAAAGATTACTTCATTTAATGTTGTGCTCGATAGAAAAGGATTTTCTCGACAGCCAGTGTGTCATACAATTAGCCAAAATATAGGAAATACATAAACATCGTGGAAGGTCTGCAACATCAATTTTTCAAATAAACTGAATTAAGGACGTTTTGCGACGAAAAATCTTGGAGAGGAGCAAAATATTAACTAGTGTGATATTGTCTTTTAAAACGGAGATGAATAACTAACAGGCATATGTATATAAAAGAAAATTATACTTTCTTAATTCTATGGCTTTCTCTAAAAAATAATTTACATTCCTGCTTTTTTCTCTCACCATGGCACTGATAAAATCGTACTGTAAACTCTCATCAACTTGAAGCAGAGCTTTCTAACGACTCATACTAGAGCACTGCAGGTTATGACAACCTTTGGTTTTGGCAACCTATAATCTAACCCATAAAAACTATCATAACCTCAATCTTACCTAAACAATAAAGTTTTTTCGTAACCTAACCGAGGTTAACCTTAATTTAAGATCTTCCCAGTCAGTCACCTATATCTTTTGAAAATTCGTTTTAACGCGGTTTTAGCATTCATACAGCGCGAGAATATACAGTTTCACCATGAATAAGGCGAATTTCTTGAGCTTTAAATATACGCCTTACTCAAAACCGCGTTTTTGCCATCAATATTTCGCGAGAAACGGGTTTATGACCATCATAACTTTTTAAAAACGTGTTCTCAATCGCAATATACTTGAAGACTCGCGAACGGCACCGAATTTTTCGTGTTTAAGACTCAATTGAAACGAATTTAACGCGTTTTGAACGCAAATTTTCAGTGTTTGTGTTCTACACTTGCAGAAAGTTGCGTTTCAAGTTTGAATAACTTAAATTTCTCGCGTTTATAAAAAAGAAGATTTCGGTTTCACCCTCACCGGGTATTAAAACGCAATAAATTCGTTATGTTCTTGTAATTCCTCGCAAAAATTTGCTTTGGGAAACTTAGCCTTTGACTATATCAGATATACTGTGGGGACTTTGAGTTTTTTCTATATCAGTTTCGCTTAATGCGACTATACCATCAATGCAATCGAGATTGGCTCAAGAACCGCGAAACTATCGCACGAAACTCTGTTTAAGAAAAATTTAGCACATTTAACGCAACCTATGATTACCTCAAATTCTCGCGCTTTTTTCTAAACGAATTTCTCACGGTAAATTTTTCGTAAACCGAGTTTCGCGCGATATTTTAAGCTAATATCGCGTTAAAACGAATTTTCAAAAGGGATAGGTGACTGATTGTGTTCAAATAATAATTTTTTTTTTTTCAAAAATTACAAGCATTTTCCTACAAGTCCTAAAACAGACCAACGAATGCACAGCATTTTCTCTCAAAACACGTTTTTTGTTCGAATATGCGCAGTGCGGGCCACTTTTTTTAAATATAACGCAAAAAAAGTTAAGTATTACTTCGAGCTAGAGATCTCGGATTGGTTTTATTTTAAACTAGACACCTAACTGCGTGGGCTGATGGGACCAGATTTTTCAATTAGGCCTTAGATTTCTAGAAAATCAAGGATCTCTGAAAAATCCGAACGGATTCTTTTGGGTTTTGATCTCTAGAAAACCAACGAAGACCTAAATCGAAAATCTGATCCTGAACTGAAATTTCTTCTTATAAATATTATGATAGAAGAAAGTGTACTCTTCACAATGAAAAGTCGTTCAGAATTTTCCGTTTTTCCGTGGAGCATCACCGTTTTTGTTTAAGCGTTTTCGTTTCAAATTTTGGCGTGAAAAGGTTTTTAAAATAGAAAACGAGTTATACAGGATTTTTAGTATTTTTTGAATCGTAGGATATAAAGCAATGCAGATTCTAGAAGAAGATATGTCAGATTATTCAGTCATATGAAATTCTTCAGAGGTGGCTGACCCCATTTTTAGAAATATCTCTTTTATTGTGTTATGTTGAGGCGTAATATTACGATTAACACGATCGTGGTTGACAAATGTTATGATCTTTATAAATAGCCAGATTGTTACAGAGGATCAAGTCTTTGATATGATACTTTCAAGAAAAAGTTTTCTTATGCGCAGCGACGAAACACAATTTTACTTTATTTACAAAAGAAGAAAATAACTGAAACACATACATAATTTTCCATAAAGAAAAGTACCAACAACAAAAAAAAACAGAGATTAAATCATCTTGTAAAAATTCATAAAAAAGACGGAACACAACAAGTACTGAGGGAGAGTAAATATTACCAATCTTCGTTGTTATTGCTGTTATTATTACGCCTCATTTTACGTCCATCATTGAACGATGAACCACCAATCGTTTGCTGTTGGGTTGATGGCGTTTGTTGCTGTGTTTTATCTTCTTGTAATACTCGCAAAGTTCTATTCAAACCTCGTAACTCTTCATCTGTGGCTGTTTGAAAAAATGGTGATATGCCTTTTTTAGCTGCTTCTAATGTTTCATCTAATGATTCGGCTGTTAATTGACTACGATCACGCCACGTTGTTCGACGATCAGATGGTGTTGCCCAATGCCCATCATTTAAAACATTTAATGAATCAAAATTATTTCCATCTGAATCTAAGCCACCACCACGTCGTTGTCTTTTACGTGGTTCGTAATATTCATCACGGCCTCGTCGCTCACGATAATCAAAACCATTAAAATCCTATGAAGAAAATGAATTATCAGTTTTAAAATGACAACATTATATTTACTTACATAGGAGCTATTCCCATCGGCATCATTGTCTGCAGAAAGAAAAATTGACAGTAAACAAGATACAGAGAAAAAGAAGTTTCAATTTGAGAAAGTTTCGCTATCTGCATTCAAATTCTTACCCGTTTTAGTATTATCGTTGTATGGTTCAACTGAACACCATGCTTTCTCAAATGGTTTTGGCACTGGTTTGGCATATGGAGCCTAAAGTATCATATGTACACCAACTATTTAGATTTTGTTCGTCGTTTAAATCTTGCGGCTGTTAATATTCTTACCCGTCTGCGACGAAACTCATCATCATCATAATATTCAAGTCCGGGAATACCTAAATCCCGCCGTCGTGATTCTTCATCTGAAACAAGAACATAAAGTTTGAAGGGAACTAACGTATTTAAACAAATTACCTTGTTCTTGAAGTTGTTCAAGGAGGCCACCGTCAAGACCAAGACCGGGCATACTGACTTCTTCCGAACGTTCGTTGTCGTCTAAAGTGAGTATAAAAAGGCGTACAACATGAAATAATGCAAAACATTAAAAAGCATCATTTACCATGCAAAGTGTTTTCTGCTTTCACTGCACTTATTATTCCATCTTCTGATTTATCTAAAACAGTGTCCCCTGGACGATTTCTTGTCCAAAAGCGTCTAAAATGAAAAGCTATATACAGTGAGAAGATTTTTTTGGGTATTGTTGCGAAATAACATACGTTGTATGATCATTCGACCCGGACACAAGCATATGACCTAGTGGATGCCATGACATATCCCAGATCATTCCTTCGTGAGCATCATCCATGCCAGCTAACTCTTTTTCTGTACTGAAAAGAAGCAGACAAAAATTGTTACCCGTTTCTTTGCTCTTTTTCCTATGAATTAACTCATTAACGGTCAAATCTTTCTTTGTCTTTTAAAACTTACCCAATTAGCCAAAAATAAATAGAACCATCCGATCCTCCACTTGCAAATAGACGTTCATGAACAGGATGCCAACTCAAGGCTGAAAAAAAAGTTGGAAAAAAAGACAAATTTTGCATTGAAGATAAAAAAGTACTAAAATTATCTCAAAGCAATTATGCCAAATAATTTTAGTGGTGGCGTTGATTTTTCTGATACACAATGCCTCGGCCGTATTGTTTCTGCTAAAGTTTTAGTAATAATTTATTTATTAGTGAGGAAAAGTAAGATTATCAAGTTTTTCTGATCCTATTTCTCATTGTCAATTATGCACAGTTATTTATTTTAAATATTCAATCTTTACTATTATCCTGCTCATCATTTATTATTATTATTTGAGACATAATAATACATAAAGGCCAAATAGAAGAATTAGATCCAACATCATCATCAACAATAATGAGAGAACAAAAAAATGAAAATTGAATGTGATATTTTGGTAGATTTCTGTTCATCGTCAAATGTTTTATCAATACATATGTCAATGAATCTAGCTTACTGCATGCTTCTTTTTTATGACCACGAAAACATTGTACTTCTTCTTTTAAATTTCGAATATCAAATAATTTACAAAAATGATCACGTGATGCACTAATCAACCAATTTCCATTGTGTTTATTCCATTTTAAATCCATACAAGTATTTTTATGAGCATGCCTAAAAAACAAATTATATAATTTGAGTGAAAGAACAATAGTCTAATTTCTTTCTCTAGAAAGATGTGAATTATGGACTAGGGTTACATATCTTGAAACTAACTCATATTTATTTTAAAAAGAATTTTTAAAACTAAAGTATTCAAGGCTAATAATTTATAGGCACAGAACAGCATCTGTCACAGGAAGGCACATCATTTCAGCAGTAAACAATGAACAAAATGATCTAGTTCATACAGTCATCAATTCAATAAATATTAAATACGTATCTTCCACATCTATCTTTACATTTATGAATTTTTTACTATATTTTTTTCACCTATTGTATAACGTACAGACACGCACAACAGACAAACAACACATAGCAAAAACAAGTACTATTTGTCCTCAATGAAACAAAACTTGTTTTCTTACAATGTTGCCAATTTTTTTCCACTTTTTGGATCCCATAATATAATTGGTTGTTGTGAATCTTTACTCCCGGAGATAAGTAATCCTTTGTGTGGATGCCAATCGACACATTTGACATCACAACCATGACCTAGAAAAAAATACATAACGTTTATTAACTATCGTAATGACCCATACAAACACTATAGCCTTACCGCGTAATTCACGTTCTTCTTGACCGGTCATGAAATCAAAGATACGAATAAAACTATCATCTGAACAAGTAGCAAATTTTGTATCATTCGGTGAAAACCTAAAGGGAAAATACTTTTTATAAACAAAGTCTATTCAAATAGTTAATTAAAGTGTCAACTTACGTTAATCCACGTATAGGATCCGAATGTGCTTGATATACTTTCACATTATTCATATTCGATTGCCAGTATTTAACAAAACCATTATGGTCGCCAGTTAACATCCATTGTTCATTATTTGACCATATCATTGCTCGCACAGCTGAATCATGTGCCTAGAAAAACATTATTTATGTAAAAAACAAATACAAATAGGTTTTTCTTTCTTACTTGCAGAATTGTTTCAAAATTGAACGTCAAACCATTCCATAAAGTAAATTCACCACTTGAAGCTCCGGTAATCAATCTTCTTCCATCGGGCGTCCACTAAATGAAACAGAACAGGCGTAAAACTTTGTCGGACAGAGGCGGTTATAGAAGAATATTACTATACAGAAATATAAAAGAAGGGATTAAACTCAGTAGTAAAACAGCTTCTTATTAGATTTATGATAGAAATGTTTTCGGTTAAATCAATAGACAATAAACATCCTTGTTTTGGTAGCTGTAACGCTGAAATAACGATACTTACACAAACACAAAAAATTGGACAACGGTTTTTATTTGTGGCTGGTCGAATAAATTTCGTCATAACACAATTAACAGGATTTGTGAGTAAACTATGTGGAGGTACCAACTAAACAGCAAAAGAAATGAAAGTAAAAAAATGAGTTTTTAGCGAAGTTATCGAATACACAACTTACATGGGGGATATATAAAACGTCTGGCTGTATGGCTCGAATATCAGTAGAATTTCGTTGCCACACAGCATTCTAATCAAGAAAAAAATAATAATGTTTGCATATTTAGAAATATACACCGAGATTTTTCACTTACTTCGAGATATCGAATGACTGAAGGATTGTAGTCTACTGTTTTTCGTGCCATTGCTTTTCGTAACATCTTACCATCAAAGCCAACCTCCCCTATTAGAAAACCGTTTAAGTAGAAATCAGAGAATTCAAAAGGTTTTTTAGTTATCTTACCTGGAGCGGGAGTAGCAGGCGTCGTTGTTGCAGATGTTATTGCCGACTGCGTCTGCTGCTGATGGTGAGATGATAATCGAGGTTGAGGCCTGAAATAAAAAATGAAAGTGTCATGTGAACTATGATCAGGGTCAGGCTTCTCAAATGTCCCCCGTTCGACCATTTTGCCCCCCACTAAATAAATTCCCGATGAGGGACATCTTTTATCCCCCACTGGCAATTTTCTGAAGTCATACTACTTCTGCGTCATATAGGAAAAGATTGGCGGGTTATTGCATAATATGCAGAGATTTATGCCCTTTTTAGCATATCTTGTCATAAAGATCATTATCATATAGGCGTTTGGATAGTTCGCAGCAAATAGAATTATTCTGAGATTCGAGCCATCCCTAAAAACATCACTCTTCCTGCCATGCGCGTCTCAGAGTTTCTCAGATGTGTGATATGAATTTGCCGATAAAACCTAATTGAAAAGAAAAATCTATTGTTTGAAATTTAAAAAATTAGCTTTGAAAGAATGAACTCTAAATTAGAACTATAAGAAGAAACGACAGTGTAATTCCAACGATAAATGGTTAAAAAATTCACAATATTGATTTTAATTGATTTGTAATATGTGACTTTAGTTGAGCTCATCGGGTATTTTAGATTGACATGACGTTATTTCGTTAAAATAAGCGTCCCTCATTTTGTCTTTCATTCGAAAAAAATAATTTGAGGCCCCTGGTCCGGGTTGCCAACTCTTCTCATTCTGGAGTTTTTTCTGATCGCTTTCTGATTTCTCAACAGAAATATAAACATAAAGCAAAGAAACTGAGTATTGATTGAAACCATTTGTTTCATTGATTTGTTTTTTCTGTTTAGCTTAATTTGTAAGGTATGTGTATGAACTGTTAAAAAAGAAATTTTCTTCTTCAAATACAATTGAAGTTGAATTTCTTCTACAAACCATACGAGACAAGGAAGGGAAACAAAAGCGGCAAATGAAGTTCAGTTTTAAAAAAATTAAGATGTAACCGTTTCTCCTATGTTGCGGGCAAAAAAACTACGCTGATGTCTTCTGATTTTTGACACTTTGCTTTTGAGTTGGCAACCCTGACTATACTGTATATTTTATATTTCTACGCGTAAAGTGAGCAGCATTATCAATAAACTTTTCATGCAGAAGTTTAGAACTTTTTTCACAAGACACTCTCATATAACACAATACGAATTAATCGATAAATAAACGATTAGTCACTTTCGTGAAAATCAGATAAGATTGCATAAAATGTGTAAGTTTGAGATGAAAATGCCAAGATGGGCAGTAATAATGGTATGATTCCTCATACTATTATTATATAAATGAAAAGTTGAAAATGAGATGAGTTAGTGGAATGATAATGAAGACAGATTCATCAACTTTACATGCCGAAAATCCGAGCAAATTAAAAGCAACCTAATTTAATTTTAATCGCACACGAGTCTATAAATGATTTTCTTTTTTTTTTGTTGGACTGGGAGGATCAACTTTAATTGTAATACTTGTTGTATAGCATTTTTATTTTCGACTTTAATCAAAATATTTTTTTTCAGCTTGAACTCCAAAAATCCAAACACCTGAGGGGTGAACCTTGTCCCCGTGTTGGATATATCTCTACAGACGGAAAACATTCTTTTTATACATACATTATTCTATCTTCCTTGTTTATCTTGTTTTGTTTTTTGCTTTAGCTCTCTCCTTCTCATTTCACATTAATAAAGATATCTTGAGAAAATGGATTCTTGTACAATTGATTGTCGGTGGTATATATCTATAAATAAATAAACAACAAACAAAACAACTTCAACGTCGGACGATTGATGAGATACTCCATAACTTTAAACCAATCTTCTCGCAAAAATGTCAAAATATTTATGCACTTTACTTCATTCGCACGCTGTTTCACAGATGGCTTTAAGGAACTAACGACATCACCGACCAGATACAGTTGATTATTAATCGAGCCAATGAGGCAATATCTGTGTTTTTATGTTATGTTATATTAGAGATAGAGATGAGAACTAGATGCCAACCACCGTACGGGCAGATTGGAAACTCGACCGAGTGAAACGTACCTTAGAAAGACTTTAGACATCGCTTGAACCCCGTAAATACGATTAGAACACTGCAGAGACTAAGACTAAGATTGTTTTATTCACGAAAAGTGAGAGTCATCAAAGGTCACTGACCTGTAATAACAATGACTCAAGCCAAACAACACAAAAAGAGGAATAAAAAAGAACAAAATAAACAAGACAACTAAGGTTAGAACCAGAAGTACTAAACATATGATGCATTTTATCGGTAACAATGTTTCAGACTATAAACGCATCACCCTAGTCGAGACTCCCGGCAAAGCTCCCACGGGACTCCTGTCACGGGGTCCTGCGAGATCCTGGAGGATCCTGTAGGAGTCAGGTGGGACTTTCAAGGGATTTCTCAGGACTCCTGAAGACTCCCGTGGAACTTCTGTGGAGGTTTCGAGTCCTGCGGGAGTCCAACGAAAGTCATCAGAATACTCAAATTCCCACGGGAGTCTTCAGGAGTCCTGAGAAATCCCCTGAAAGTCCCACCTGACTCCTACAGGATCCCACAGGACCCCGTGACAGGAGTCCCGTGGGAGTTTTGCCGGGAGTCTCGACTAGGGCAAACTATACAGAAGTATAGACTGATACAGTAGCACGTGACTACTTAATGAATCACTCTACACTATTCATATTGAATGTATATGAAGTGTCACGTGATAATTAATTAGCTCATAGAAAAGTTATTGAAAATATGCTCAACTTTTGAGGCTGATTACTTAACAATTAAAAGATGTATCGAAAAAATAACTTCAGCTGTTTCATCTACCTATATGCACTCTCGAATGATCTTTTTCCCAAATCTGTACGATTAGTGATAGCTGAGAACGAGTGGCTGACTCGAAGCAGAATTTATCACAAATCTAAGTGATATATTTTAGGAATGGCTGTGACTATAATGCCTAACATTACTAGCACTGTCACCAACTACTACCGTATATTGTAATGGATTATTAATAAAAAAATATATATTCCATTCATCATTAGACTAATAGTAGACTATGACCAAACTCTTTGCAGAAAAGTGTATTTTCAGCAAAAAAGACTTACGCGACTTTGTGTAGCAGATGAAACCTTTCTTATTCGAAAAATTCATACGTACGATTAATAAAAAATGGAGATAAAGTATTTCGAAACATCAATGTCATAGAGAATCGAAGATTGACATTTTTGGGAAACTCGATGAAATCCCAAGGATTTTTTCCATCTTTATTGAGAATGTATGTAAACAAGGCTTTCATGAATGGGTAAAGAATTAAAAAGACAAATCGAATAGAGTTTTTAAAATGGATTTTTTGTATTGTTCTTGTATCTTTTCGATGTCTATAAAAAGACTGAAGATGGGTTTTTACCGACTTTGCTCCAGGTATCCATATTGTCCATATTGTGAGTATATCACGTTAATGCATCATCACATACAAATGTGGATATAGTTTTAATTTTCTCTGTGTCACTAAAACCAGCTAATTTAAATGCATTTGTAACATCCTTCAATCATTTTGTAACATTCTCATTATTTTTCCAGAAAATGTTGGTGTCTGCTCTAATCTTTTTGTAGTGGTGCTATAATTTTATCTGTCATGTCAAAGTCTTTTGGACGATAAACAATATGTTGTATATATTGATAATTGTTCGTTTGATCTAATTCAATATTATCCAGTCGACTTGTTTCTTGTTTGAATCTTTGTACTTGTCTCTTGTCTTCTAAGTTTCGTTGATAGACACCCCAATTAGTTGCAGCCTGTTGATCGGTGGTACCTCTTGTGTTCACCAGTTAGTGAAATTTTGCCTAATTGTAAATTACAATCAGAAAAGCTCATCCCTGTCAGTGGGAATCTTCCGGTAGACAGTGCGTCCAGGCTCACAAAGAGAACTTTCTGAAATTTTTCTTGTTATTGTGCTGGTAGATTGACAATAATATCGGCTAGTGAACCACTCTTAGAGTCCATCTTTCTGATGTGTATGACCACCGTTTATTTACAAACAAAAAACTTATTCTTTAACAATAAAAGCTCGATCTATTTATACGCGCAATAATCTTGACTGTACCCTACGCAATAACCTAGAATATTCTTGCATCATAGTCTCGAATATTCTTGCACCATAGTCTTGAATATCCTTGCGCAATAACCTTGACCACAGTCTTGCACCATAAGCTTGTATATATTCTTGCGCAATAATTTACACTATATGCTTGCGCAGTAACCTTGTCTATGATCTTCTCCACTATGACACGACTCTAGTACGTGACATAACATCAGTGACCGAATCGGATCAAACTCAAAATCATTTGATCCGAATCCGACCCGACGCAAAAATTTTTTTCCTTGACCGAAAAGAATCCCAAAACAAATTTTTTTGCATCCAAATAAATTAGATTTTTAATTTAGATTTAAATTTAGATTTTTTGTAGAAAGACGCATGAAAAATTGAAAATCTTTTCAGGTTACCCGAATGGAATGCGAAATATTTTATTATTTGACTCGAATATTGACCCGACCCGTTTCAATCTCTGTATATATCATGAAAATCATGTCTAACAAAAATTGTTTTATTTTTTAATATAAATCAAAAATAAAATCATCTTTTTCATATTGAAATAACTATTTCAAAATGAGACGTTTCGTCTTTATTCTAAAGACATCATCAACCAACTGATATACAAAAAGTAACTTCTAACATAGAAAAAGTTTTGTACATCAGTTGACTAATAATATCTTTAGAATAAAGACGAAATGTCTCATTTTGAAATGGTTATTTCAACATGAAAAAGGTGTTTTTATTCTTGATTTCTATTATAAAATTGTTCACCTTAAACAAAGAATCAATTGTTTTATTTTTTGTGACTTGTATAATTTTTTCGTCTATTAAAGATCGGAAAAGACTTGTGTGCAAATTCATTTATTACAAATGGTAATAACATAAACGTGTCAGCAGCGTTATCAGTTTATATTTGTTTAGAAATTTGCAGTAAACGTAAGCTATCTTATTTTCTTCAGCACTTTTGAGAAAGTGTATGGCAGACACTTTATAATGTGCTTTTAATAGACAATATATGTACACTATTACAAATAGTTTTGTTTTCTTTCTTTTGGATGTTATGTTCTTTTTCATCCCGTCTGTATCGTGGTATTCGTTACTACTCTACGTATAAAAATTTAATCGTGAAAAATGTTGACGATTGCAAAGAAATTTTGTTAATTGGTTTAAATCGTTCAACAAAACGAAATGCTGTCAATCATGAAACAGCTTTAGAATTATATGAAGCATTTTTGAATTATGAAAATGATTCTAAATCAAAAATAGCTATTATTCATGGCCATGATAGTGATAGTTTTTGTGCTGGTTATGATCTTACTGAAGTATCAATAAAATTCAAAATGGATTATGATAAACATGCACCAGCACCAATGGGTCCAAGTCGAATGTTTTTATCAAAACCTTTAATAGCATCAATTAAAGGTTATGCTGTTGCAGGTGGTCTGGAATTATCTTTAATAGCCGATTTAAGAGTTAGTGAACGTTCATCCAAATTTGGTGTCTATTGTAGAAGATTTGGCGTGCCTCTTATTGATGGTGGAACTGTTCGATTACCAAGATTAATTGGACTTTCTAGAGCATTAGATATGATTATTAGTGGACGTACCGTGAATGCCGATGAAGCACTTTCTATTGGATTAATTAATCGTCTCGTAGAAGATGGACAAAGTTTAAGTGAATCAATTAAATTAGCTAAACAGTTGTTAAAATTTCCATATCAATGTATGAATACCGATCGTTTATCTGCATATTATTCTATGAATCATACAATGGATGATAGTCTGAAGAATGAATATGAAAATGGAATAAAAATAATTGAAAAAGAATCTATTCAAGGAGCAAAAAGATTTGTTCAAGGTGAGGGAAGAGGTGGTATGGAAATAAAATAATTATTTGTAATTCTCTAATTTTGGCATTGTCAGATGCTAATGTAACATTCCATGTCGTTTGGTACTTTAGTAAAGAAAATTATTTAGGCATATTTCTTTCTCTAAACTATCTTTATGAACAGAGTTAGGACATTACAAACATATTTCATTAAACTTTCAATTTCTTTTTTTTAAACTGTTTGATCGACTTTGCTAGGTTTTACTATTTATTCATTTTAATTGTTGTTTAAAATATCAAACAGATTTGTTTAGGTGGCAATGTTTTTTATTTTGTCATGCCAAACTGGATGTTTCAAGACTTTTTGCACTATTCAAGAGATTGAGGTCTAACTCGCCTCTGGTAGTAAAATTATCGAGTAAAAAGAGTTTTTTATATTCTGTAAGTATTCTATTCTATAAATAAGTATTCTATAGTATGTGAGTATGTAAAGCTTTGCGAGAAGACTTATATATTACCTCTTATTTCCCACTAGCCGTCAATTATTTTTGTCAGAGATGACCGGTACTAAGTAATTCTGATTCCTCAAATACGAAGTCATTGATTCATCATAAATTCTGAGAAATTGGAATCTTTCAGATGCCGCCATTAAAAAACTTTATCTATCGATTTATTCTCAAACTTTAATATTTTATGAAGTAGTTCACTAAAATTTGTCAAATAAATATTTTTTTCCCAAAAAAAGGATCAAAATCAACATAATATTCGTCTTTTTATACTGTCATATTGTCATTTTGGATATTTTTAGAACTAATGACTAACCTTTTTCAAGATTCTCGCTATCCATCAATTGACGGTTAGCAGAAAAAATGCTCTATTACCTTATTGAAAACTGACGAATTAATGAGTTTGTACTCAAAAGACGAATTAAAGAATAACATTTGGTGCCTCACAATGAAATATTAAGGGCTCAAATTTTTTTAGGAAACGACCGTTTTTTATAAATTAAGGCAATGTTTAAGTCGTCTATTAAGCTTCTCTGGTCCCTTTTCGTTTCCGTCCTCTTCCTATAGTTCGTTTTCTTTAAAATCATTAATCATAATTGGCCTAATAATTATTTTTATTCAGTTACACGGCACACTTTGTTACACCGTATTGACCATTGTTCATTCTTCCAAAAATTAGTCTATATGATCTGTATATGACAGACATACTTACTTTTGTTGATACCATTGTTTATTTGTTTGTGGTATCACTGTATCATCGTTAATTTAGATAACTGAAAACAACAGAGTTTTATGAATAGAAAAAAATCTGTTTTTTTATTCGTGTTTTTCTCAGTGTTAAATTACGTAGAAATACAACTTGTAATGTAAAGATGAGTTGACAAAAACAAAATATGTTCGATTAGCAATTTAATTAGAGTTAATAAAGCGCATAATTAAATCGTTGCGTCAGTTTAATGAATTTTGAGCTGCTCCTTGAGAGAAAAAAAATTGTGTTTATCTCTTATTAGTTTCATTAAAACAATCTTGATCTACCGACTATCGGATACGAAATACTAGAGTGCCCATATTAGAACGCACCGACAATTAAGGCATCAAAATTTATAACTTCAAGATTCTTTATCTTTCGTACGATTTATGAACAAATAGTGGAACAACAAACGGTTCAAAAAGTAAATTTATAAGTATTTAACCCAAACGCACTTACGAGGGAACTGCCCCAAGTGTCCGCTCGCTTTTTTGTTGAAATCTTGTGGAGAATAGGTTATCGATTATGCTGATTCTGAATATGACAATGGTTTTTGCTGCTAGGCCTTCGAAGATCTGGCTTTCTACAAAACCAGTTTTTCAGAAACCCCAAAAAATAACCCGAACCTTTCTTAATGAGGCATGATTGTAGCCCGCACATTTCTGATTAAAATGAGACCTCTCCCAACTCTACATGACCTTTCTTTGCAAAGTT